>JZKD02S2083287.1:0-25850 GCA_000966675.3 Picea glauca | reverse complement strand
TCCTATGGAGGAAATCTACCTACAATAGTTATCATGTTCGGGAAAAGCACAAATTAAAAGAAAGAATAAATCCATCCTTCCCAATTAATATCACCAACTTCCACTCCTTTTGCATGAACTTTATTGTTTCCCTTTTGCATGAACTTTATCAAGATATTAACTCATCTTATGTCCTTTCCATTTCAAATTGTCACAAACAATAAATTCACTACTCAAAGATTAGTTTTTTAATTAATTTATGTCAACGTTTATAACGGAATACATCACATATCCTTAATTATAAACACTAAAGGTTTATCTCCTATTTTCAAGTGGCATTATTACAATATCAAATTATGTTTAAAGGATAATCCATATTTTCAAGTGGCATTATTACAATATCAAATCACTCTATGAATAAATCTTTTTATAGATCCAAATCTTGATTAATTGTAATTGATCGTCTAATGTTTTGTATTTTTCTTGTTTTACATCATTTTTATTTCATTAAACATACTGCCAAGAGGTTAGTTATTTTGTAAATATCGCCAACTTTAAAGACCAAACATTTTTAAAGACTTGAAATCATCTGATAATCTAAGAACACATGCTCTTGAATTAAGACTTATCATCTCTCTATGTCGAATCATTCAATCCATTCATATTTTAGTTTATAAATACTAAACACAACTTCCAATATCTAAGAGAACATTCTACTTAAATCATCAAAATATTTATCTCTACCCTTTACCAATAATATTATTCATCGATCAAACAATTATAATTGTCCAAAAAAAACTAATTATATCATAATTCCAATTAGATATGTAAATGTTGCATGCTATCATGGATTTATATCATGGACTTGTAATAGGTATATGAAGAGAACCAAAATGAAACATACTAACCCAAAATTAGGATTGAAAATAACAAGATTCAACAAAGAATTCGGCAAGACACTTGATATCACATGCCACAAGTAAATAAACCATTTATTGGATCAAGAAGGACACAGAAGGAGTAACTTTTTCCATGGGATAGATTAAGAATGCAAATGATCTAGATTGTACTACATAGTTTGAAAATATATATCCAATGAATGCAATGAATTAGAATTCAATACAATTATATATGAAAAGATATATTGAATGAATGCAATGAGGTAGAATTCAATACAATTATATATTAACAATGTTAAGGCAATGAATTAAAACAAAAGTATGACATACAACCAATTTCAATATCAAAACGAAAGGATGACATATAACCAATTTCAATAATGGAATCATCACATATGAAAATAAATAATTAACTAGAATATAAATGTATCATTTTAAATATTTAATTAAGAAGAGTACATGGATATTTAATAGTGGAAGGAGGTTGAAAATCGTCCTAATTTTCCTCCTCCTTAGGATAATAGTGGTCTTCTCAATGGTACCATGGACATAGGGGAGTATTAATTTATGTTGAACTTCACTACTTTCCCCATGGTACCATGGACATAAGGGAATATTACTTTATGTTGAACTTCACTACTTTCCCCGTGAAATTTTGGATTTTTATTAGAATTTTGGAATTCCTTCATAATGTTTCACTTATTTTAGTAACCTTTATTATTCACGATGTCAATGAAATGTTTTTTTTCTTGACCTAAATGTACTTTATTAAATATTGTTGGGCCTGCATAGACAAGGTATTGATGAATCATCACTTGGAGATGGTCGACTATAAGAAGGAAAACAATAAATAGAGTTGGGTTATCCATTTGAAGGAATGGATGATTAAATAATCATTGGATAATTTATTGATCTGGATTATGTTGAGAACGAAATGAGATATAAACAAAAATATAACAAAGAAAAAAAAATACAATGAAACACAACTTCTATTAATGAATAAAATAGAAAAACAATGTAGAACACAAACTGACTAGAATGGTGGTAGCTTATCTCTAAAGAGAAAGAGATTTCAGCTACATTCATTTGAAAATAAGCATTACATCACACTCCATTGCATGCTTAAAGGACCTCATTCACGTCGATTATATATGAGAGAGTGAGAGGAGAATAATTCCCATGATGCATGTGGGATAAATTGGTCTAAGTTTAAAAAATTCCATAGGCATGTTAAATACTAGGAATTCTCGTGAGGTCATCCATCCCACTACTACTCTATCCCAAGTGTTATTAACTACGAAGTTCTAATGGGATTTGATGCATCATAATTGTAGGAATCACATCAAATTACAAATGGAGATGGAGTTATATTACATTCCCCATCAAAAGGGTGAATATCATGGTTTATCAAAACCACAGGCTCGTAAACATTAATTCAATGGAGAAGGTAGATGGCCACTAAGAACCACCTGGATCAATCCCCCCTTAGGAAGCAATGGTCCCCATTGCATCAAGTCCCATCGGGATATGTGGAAACGTTTGCTAAATCAGAACTTTGGTGAGTCGCTTTCCTTGTTGAAGTAGTTTTCCTACTTGTACTTAGCCTATGGAAGGATGCCATGAACCTATTGGTGGGGATTTTGGATCCGTTCAACAAATATGGCTTCATCATTGACCTTGGCTTGAGTGTGGGAGGACTCTATTGGTGAAGATGCAACAATAAGAGCTATATCAATGGGGGATAATGGTTGGATCCCCAAGCACACTTGAAAATGGTTGTGGCCAATAGAGTTATGTTGAACATATGGAAGACTTTGATTCTTTAGAAGGGGGAATATATAAATTGTACCATTGAGTAATAGAGCATTGGGAACCAAGTAAATGGGATTCAAGACATGGTAGTGTAGAGGCACCCCCGTAAGTGAAGCATAAATATCTTCGTGCTCCTATACAATCTTGTTGACATGCTTCTATTGGATAGAAAGGTCTTAGGCTAAGGCCATATTGGTTGCAGTGACCTGTTGTTCACCTTATAATTGGATCATGAAGAGGGAATAATTTTTGGTCTAAGATATTACTTTGTGATGCTATTTTTCCAAGATCAATAAAGGGGAAGTAGTCAAAGATACCTATGGTACCCTATAGAGATAACCTCCCAAAGTAACAATGACATTGCATGTCAAGACTCATAGATAGAATGGCATTTCCACATATATGGTAAATTTCCTAAAAGAATATCGCATAATTCAAGTGGGGAAACATCACACATTACCTCATCCTTGAAGGGATTGATATCATGGGACAATCAACATTGTTGGTTGACACGAATGTCTCATCCCTGACTCAACCATTCGATGTTGTATGGTTGGAGTTGTGGCATCATTGGAACCTTCAATCTATTGACAACCTAGTTTGATAACAAGTTCTTCTGACTCCTATTGTCAACAATTAAATGCAGTGGGGTCCCATTTACCCACATCTACCAGTGGAAGAGGAGCTTCCCCTCCTCGGGATCCTTTGGTTGTATTGTTGTGGATATGATGGTAGTAGTGGGTTCTGCATCGATGATATATTTCCTTTTATTGTGCTCTAAATCACATTCCAAATTAGGTTATTATTCTTTTTCTTTGAGATCATCCACAATCACAACTCTAAATCGTACGTCGCATAGTTATCCTCATGCCTTATAAACTTTCTCAAGATGTAAGTGATCACTCGACTGTCTTGTATCAAGACTCTGCCTAAGCCTTCCTTGGATGCGTCAATGCATACCAAGAAGTCTGCGTCCATGTCAGGGACCTTTAGTATCGGTGCGGTTGTCAACAACTTCTTGAGCCTCCGAAATGCTTCCACGCATTTCTCGGTCCAAACAAACTTCTTGTTCTTCTTCTGCAATTTCATGATCGGATTTGATATCTTTTAAAAACCCTGGACGAACTGTTGATAGTATCCCGCTAAACCCATGAAGCTACGCACTTCCGGGACATTCATCTGTGTAGGAAATTCCATAATAGCCTCGACCTTTGTTGGATCCACAATGATACCTTCGCCAGAGATGATGTGCCCTAAGTAATGAATCTTTGATTGATAAAACAAGCATTTAGAAAATTTCCCATACAATTTGTTCTCTCGTAGACACTGTAGTACCAGGAGAAAGTGTGCATCATTCTCCTCCATCGTCCGAGAGTAAATCAAAATATCATCAATGAATACTTGGACGAACATGTCCAAGTATTCGTAGAACACCCCATTCATCAAACTCATAAATACCCTAGGGGAGTTTGTCAGTCCAAAAGGTAAAACAGTAAACTCGTAATTTCCAAACCTTGTCTTAAAGGAGGTCTTAAGGACGTCATCCTCCTTGATTTGTAAATGGTGATACCCTGATCTCAATTCGATCTTTGAAAACACCATCACGCCTTTCATCTAATCAAACAAATCATCAATGCTTGGCAACAGATACTGATTCTTGATCGTTTCCTTGTTCAATTGGCGGTAGTCAATGCAGAGTCTCCACGACCCATCCTTCTTCCGTATGAAAAAAACAGGCACACCCCACGGTGACACACTTGGATGTATAAGTCCTAGGTCCAACAAATCCTTCAGTTGCATTTTCAACTCTTGTAAATCTAAGGTCGACATCTGATAAGGTGTTCTTGCTATTATTTCAGTCCCCTATTTTAGGTCTATGTTAAATTCCAATTCCCTCTCCGGAGGCATCCCAGGTAACTCATGAGGGAAGACGTCCGCAAACTCTCTTACCACCGAAAGGTGTTCTATACCTTCCGCTACTCCCTTCTTTTTTAACACAAGGATCACATAAATATTACATCCTTTGTGCATGCTCTTCCGTAGTTGCAAAGAAGAGATGAACCTCAGGGAAACTCCCTGGTTCCAACCTACAATCACGCGTCTATGTACCTCATCATCGAACAAGCTCAATAGTTTCGTCTTACAGTTGAGTATTGCCTCATGTGATTCCAACCAGTCCATACTGATCACAATGTCATAAGATCTTAAGATCGTGATGTATAGGTTGGACCTGGGGACAAACTCTCCCAGGTTAAGGCTACATCCCATAACCTTCCCACCAACCTTTTTTTAGGCTCTCGAAGCCATTTCTACAAACCTAAACTCATCCTCTTCAACTTCCTTTACCTTAATTCTTTTAGCGTTGCACCAGAAATAAAAATTTTGGTAGCACCTGGATCTATCAAAATACTAAGGGTATGCTCAATGATGGTACCTGACATTTCTAGCACAGTTGACTGGTTCTCTACCTAACAGTTATTCACCACTGCAACAATTCAATGGGCCTTGCCCAAATCTCCCACAGTAGTGGGTCCGGTTGGTCTAGATGCTCTGGTCCTCTCCACTAGGTAGTCACGCTGGTAATGTGGTTCCCTACATGTCCAACACCCTTTCTTTCGTCTAGTACTCTTGGTACCTGAAGTAGAAGCCGATGGACCACCGACCTGGAACACTGGTTTGTTCTGTTGAACGGGCTTAAACTGCTTCTGTAGCGGTCGACGTTTTTGTTGGTGTTGTGGTCCACAATAAGGAGTTCGTTACTGAGGCACTGGTCACCGAGGTGTATTGAAAGTAGATCCTCTTTGGAAGTCACAATATCCTGGTGAATTTCTAGCTGGTGTCTAATGTTGTTGCGCATCAGATGACACCTGTCCTGCTGGTCTCGTTGGAGTCATGCTCTAACCCCCACTAGTAAGATCCTCCTCTGTTATGAGATCCTTCTAGACAGTATCATGCAAGGTTTGAGGCAACATAATCCTAACCTTTGCATGATTTTTGACATTAAGGCCAACAATGAACTTGTTCACCTTAATTTTATTTGTATTCAGGTGTGAAGCATACTGAAGAAGCTCCAATAAAATGGGCCTCGTATTCGGGCACCATATGACCATCATTCCTCCAATAGATACCTCTCCCAGAACCATTCCTCGAACAGTTCCCATGACATGTCTTCGACTTCCATGTTCAATTGCGGCAGGAGCGTCTTCCACCATAGAAGAGTGCTCCCCTTTCAGTTGAAAGATCGCCATGAAGACCTTTATGCTAGAGGTCGTAATCGCGAAGCGTGAAGCATAATTCCTTTCTCTCCAGCCATGCCTCGATGGTTGAGCCCTCCACAACACTCATGGACTTGATCACTTATCCTTCTCGAGTTCTCGGTGAATCTAATGGTATTGGCTAGGGCATGTTGTGGACCCGTAGGGATACGGGTGCCCAGGCCTCATCTCAGTACAGATGGTGAATCAAGGCCTCTGACGTTCCCTGGAGGGGCCTTTTCAGACCATCACCATCCCTTAAAACAATCGAATCCAACCCAAGGACTTGTCCTTCCCCCCTGGGGGTTAGACTCTGAGGGTGGGGGCACTTCCGGAGGCGTCACACCTCCTTCCACAGTACCATGTTGTGAACCTCTATGGCGTCCTCTATTCAAGATCACCGCAAGGACACATTAAAGTTTTAAATAGTTCTAGTTTATTACTCAAGGGTTTATTACAGTGGAAAGCATGGTGATCCACAGTCGTAGGGTTGAACTCGCTCTAATACCATATGTAACGACCCTATTCTTACGACTACAAGCGACTCAACGCAAAAGAATTTTTTTTTTTTTTTTTAAGAAGGAAGGCGACAATGACAACAATTAAACCACACAACTTGACGATGAACAAAATGCATGCATATTAGGAAACAGACAACACTGACCCAACATACTAGAACATCATGCAACTGGATGAAACATACAATAATCAATTAGACAAACAAAACAACTATCTGCTCGATACAAGAAAGACAACGCCTACAAGCTAAAGGACAACATCAACAAGCCCAACACAACGGCTTCGACGACCAGTAACTAGAACCCTCTACTACAAGCAAAACTAATCACATTAAGGTGTTACAAAACCCAGTACCAACATCAATTACAATGATCAATTCGCCCACATCGGGAAGCACAAGAATCTGGCTAGGTTATCATTTGCATCTATCAATCAGGGTGCACAATGATCCCCTCATCAATAATCATGTCGTCAAAACGCGATAGGCATGATAGTAACCATGGTGCAACATAACATATCTAGACCTTTAACCCAAGCAAAATCCCTCGTGCTAGGAAATCGAAGTATCTATCAATAAATACACGAAGACTATACCCAAGAACCCAATCAACAAGTCACTTAGACGAGAGGTGACATCAATCAAATTAAATTGTGCAACTAACTGAAGGATTTCTTGTTTTCCTACGAGGCAATCATTTGTGGTGTAACAACTATGACCAACCACCATTTACAATTCAACCTAAGGCATAAGGCACATAGTAACCAATTAACTATTAAACTATTAATTGATTTAGATAATAAAGCTATTAAACCCTCAAGCATTAATATTGCACAAGACATTAAACTATTACACAAATAAACCATAAACCATTAACTGTTAATCATTATGACTAAGTGTGAATGAGTGAACTATTACCATTGCAATTAATCAAAAATCTATTACCATTGCAGCAATTAATCTATTGTGGAAAAAGTTAAGGGACTAATATATAGGACTGGTAAATAAACAATTTCTATATAAAAAGAATTAATATATTGGTTGCAAAAGTCATAAGACTGATATATAAAACAATTGACATATAAAAATAATTAATCTATTTTTATTTTAGAGAAGATTCCACTTGATCTATGCTTTCAATACGCGCGATTCTGCATTCCAAAACATTTTATTTAAGAGAAACTTTATTCATGATCTATGGATGTAAGAGCCACATTTTTACATTTCTGAAAATGTTTTAATTAAAAGAAAATTCATTCATGATCTGTGGATGTAAGAGCCATGTTTTTGCATTCCTGAAAATGTTTTAATTAAGAGAAAAATCATTCATGATATGTGGATGTAAGAGCCACATTTTTGCATTCCTCAAAAGGTTTTATTTAAGATAAATTCATTCATGATCTGTGGATGCAAGAGCCACGTTTTTGCATTCTTGAAAACATTTTAATTAGGAGAAAATTCATTCATGAACTGTGGATGTAAGAGACATGTTTTTGCATTCCTGAAAACATTTTAATTAAGAGAAAATTCATTCATAATCTGTGGGTGTAAGAGCCACATTTTTGCATTCCTGAAAACGTTTTAATTAAGAGAAAATTAATTCATGATTTGTGGATGTAAGAGCCATGTTTTTGCATTCCTGAAAGCGTTTTATTTAAGATAAAAATCATTCATGATCTGTGGATGTAAGAGCCACGTTTTTTCATTCCTGAAAACGTTTTATTTAAGAGAAAATTCATTCATGATCTGTGGATGTAAGAGCCACGTTTTTGCATTCCTGAAAATGTTTTAATTAAGAGAAATTCCATTCTTGATCTGTGGATGTAAGAGCCACGTTTTGCAATCCTGAAAACATTTTAATTAAGAGAAAATCCATTCATGATCCGTGGATGTAAGAGTCGCGTTTTTGCATTCCTGTAAACGTTTTATTTAAGAGAAAATCCATTCACAAGAAGGTGCAAAGATTAATCATTCAACAACGAATCAATCAAAGATGCAAAGATACTCATTCACAAAAATGCAAGGATAAATCATCCAGAAGACACAAAGATTTATCATTCAAGCGCAGAGATTTATCATAAGATGATAACATGGAGATAAGTAAGGGATAGATAGTTGGGAAAAATTTATCCTTCACTTATTATCCATACACAGGAAAGCAGGGCATTTGAATCTATAGGTATTTAAACACTGGAGTGACGACCATCGATTCAGCTCCTGGCCAACTGATCAGGCACAGACTAATAACTTAAGGGATAAGGGATAGAAGATAAAAACACATTTTTTCTTTGTATTAATCAATAAAAACAAACACGAAGAAGTCATTTCAATTAGGGGTTGGGTTCGCTATGGGAAATCAATTCAAAATACAACGAGCGTAAGGTTGGGATGACTTTAAGTTATTTGATCATAAATCGTTGGGATCATCAAGACAATTTGCTGAAGATAAAAATGAAATCTCTAGATAGTATTATGTTGAATAAAACATAAATTTTAACACAATAGAAGTACATTACTGAAGGCGTAGTAACAATATTTAAACTACCATTCAATACAAATATACACATGCGTACTGTAGCCAAATGTGAAAGCTCTGAAGTCGTTGTCTCGTGTGCACTCCATCCATCTTTTGCTTGCCAACTGATTTGACCTCACCAATACCTCCCAACCAATGCTAGGGGTAATCTTCTTCCCCCTGAGCCCCACGAGACGCAAAGGGGCCACACACCCAATACTAGAGAACGCTAGCACGTAGCTCACCTCGCAAGGTCGAGATACCACTAGTTACCTGAGTTGGGTATCCCAACTCCCACAAGAGAAAGTCTAGTCAAGGTAAAATTTCAGCAACATAATTGATGCAGGAGCATCTACGACCTTAGGACGCGAGCCAGCGTGGAGGAAAGAAAAGAATAGCTGAACAGCACCCGCGCATACCTTTTTTTTTGAATTTCTTTGAAAAGATTGTTGCGTCGTCGTTTGAATGAATGCATTCATATGAAGCACACTTGTAATGTAATGTAGATAAGAAGGCATTTAACAGTTTTAAATGCTGGTAGATAGGGTTAGCTGTAGATTNTCCTATGGAGGAAATCTACCTACAATAGTTATCATGTTCGGGAAAAGCACAAATTAAAAGAAAGAATAAATCCATCCTTCCCAATTAATATCACCAACTTCCACTCCTTTTGCATGAACTTTATTGTTTCCCTTTTGCATGAACTTTATCAAGATATTAACTCATCTTATGTCCTTTCCATTTCAAATTGTCACAAACAATAAATTCACTACTCAAAGATTAGTTTTTTAATTAATTTATGTCAACGTTTATAACGGAATACATCACATATCCTTAATTATAAACACTAAAGGTTTATCTCCTATTTTCAAGTGGCATTATTACAATATCAAATTATGTTTAAAGGATAATCCATATTTTCAAGTGGCATTATTACAATATCAAATCACTCTATGAATAAATCTTTTTATAGATCCAAATCTTGATTAATTGTAATTGATCGTCTAATGTTTTGTATTTTTCTTGTTTTACATCATTTTTATTTCATTAAACATACTGCCAAGAGGTTAGTTATTTTGTAAATATCGCCAACTTTAAAGACCAAACATTTTTAAAGACTTGAAATCATCTGATAATCTAAGAACACATGCTCTTGAATTAAGACTTATCATCTCTCTATGTCGAATCATTCAATCCATTCATATTTTAGTTTATAAATACTAAACACAACTTCCAATATCTAAGAGAACATTCTACTTAAATCATCAAAATATTTATCTCTACCCTTTACCAATAATATTATTCATCGATCAAACAATTATAATTGTCCAAAAAAAACTAATTATATCATAATTCCAATTAGATATGTAAATGTTGCATGCTATCATGGATTTATATCATGGACTTGTAATAGGTATATGAAGAGAACCAAAATGAAACATACTAACCCAAAATTAGGATTGAAAATAACAAGATTCAACAAAGAATTCGGCAAGACACTTGATATCACATGCCACAAGTAAATAAACCATTTATTGGATCAAGAAGGACACAGAAGGAGTAACTTTTTCCATGGGATAGATTAAGAATGCAAATGATCTAGATTGTACTACATAGTTTGAAAATATATATCCAATGAATGCAATGAATTAGAATTCAATACAATTATATATGAAAAGATATATTGAATGAATGCAATGAGGTAGAATTCAATACAATTATATATTAACAATGTTAAGGCAATGAATTAAAACAAAAGTATGACATACAACCAATTTCAATATCAAAACGAAAGGATGACATATAACCAATTTCAATAATGGAATCATCACATATGAAAATAAATAATTAACTAGAATATAAATGTATCATTTTAAATATTTAATTAAGAAGAGTACATGGATATTTAATAGTGGAAGGAGGTTGAAAATCGTCCTAATTTTCCTCCTCCTTAGGATAATAGTGGTCTTCTCAATGGTACCATGGACATAGGGGAGTATTAATTTATGTTGAACTTCACTACTTTCCCCATGGTACCATGGACATAAGGGAATATTACTTTATGTTGAACTTCACTACTTTCCCCGTGAAATTTTGGATTTTTATTAGAATTTTGGAATTCCTTCATAATGTTTCACTTATTTTAGTAACCTTTATTATTCACGATGTCAATGAAATGTTTTTTTTCTTGACCTAAATGTACTTTATTAAATATTGTTGGGCCTGCATAGACAAGGTATTGATGAATCATCACTTGGAGATGGTCGACTATAAGAAGGAAAACAATAAATAGAGTTGGGTTATCCATTTGAAGGAATGGATGATTAAATAATCATTGGATAATTTATTGATCTGGATTATGTTGAGAACGAAATGAGATATAAACAAAAATATAACAAAGAAAAAAAAATACAATGAAACACAACTTCTATTAATGAATAAAATAGAAAAACAATGTAGAACACAAACTGACTAGAATGGTGGTAGCTTATCTCTAAAGAGAAAGAGATTTCAGCTACATTCATTTGAAAATAAGCATTACATCACACTCCATTGCATGCTTAAAGGACCTCATTCACGTCGATTATATATGAGAGAGTGAGAGGAGAATAATTCCCATGATGCATGTGGGATAAATTGGTCTAAGTTTAAAAAATTCCATAGGCATGTTAAATACTAGGAATTCTCGTGAGGTCATCCATCCCACTACTACTCTATCCCAAGTGTTATTAACTACGAAGTTCTAATGGGATTTGATGCATCATAATTGTAGGAATCACATCAAATTACAAATGGAGATGGAGTTATATTACATTCCCCATCAAAAGGGTGAATATCATGGTTTATCAAAACCACAGGCTCGTAAACATTAATTCAATGGAGAAGGTAGATGGCCACTAAGAACCACCTGGATCAATCCCCCCTTAGGAAGCAATGGTCCCCATTGCATCAAGTCCCATCGGGATATGTGGAAACGTTTGCTAAATCAGAACTTTGGTGAGTCGCTTTCCTTGTTGAAGTAGTTTTCCTACTTGTACTTAGCCTATGGAAGGATGCCATGAACCTATTGGTGGGGATTTTGGATCCGTTCAACAAATATGGCTTCATCATTGACCTTGGCTTGAGTGTGGGAGGACTCTATTGGTGAAGATGCAACAATAAGAGCTATATCAATGGGGGATAATGGTTGGATCCCCAAGCACACTTGAAAATGGTTGTGGCCAATAGAGTTATGTTGAACATATGGAAGACTTTGATTCTTTAGAAGGGGGAATATATAAATTGTACCATTGAGTAATAGAGCATTGGGAACCAAGTAAATGGGATTCAAGACATGGTAGTGTAGAGGCACCCCCGTAAGTGAAGCATAAATATCTTCGTGCTCCTATACAATCTTGTTGACATGCTTCTATTGGATAGAAAGGTCTTAGGCTAAGGCCATATTGGTTGCAGTGACCTGTTGTTCACCTTATAATTGGATCATGAAGAGGGAATAATTTTTGGTCTAAGATATTACTTTGTGATGCTATTTTTCCAAGATCAATAAAGGGGAAGTAGTCAAAGATACCTATGGTACCCTATAGAGATAACCTCCCAAAGTAACAATGACATTGCATGTCAAGACTCATAGATAGAATGGCATTTCCACATATATGGTAAATTTCCTAAAAGAATATCGCATAATTCAAGTGGGGAAACATCACACATTACCTCATCCTTGAAGGGATTGATATCATGGGACAATCAACATTGTTGGTTGACACGAATGTCTCATCCCTGACTCAACCATTCGATGTTGTATGGTTGGAGTTGTGGCATCATTGGAACCTTCAATCTATTGACAACCTAGTTTGATAACAAGTTCTTCTGACTCCTATTGTCAACAATTAAATGCAGTGGGGTCCCATTTACCCACATCTACCAGTGGAAGAGGATCTTCCCCTCCTCGGGATCCTTTGGTTGTATTGTTGTGGATATGATGATAGTAGTGGGTTCTGCATCGATGATATGTTTCCTTTTATTGTGCTCTAGATCACATTCCAAATTAGGTTATTATTCTTTTTCTTTGAGATCATCCACAATCACAACTCTAAATCGTGCGTCACATAGTTCTCCTCATGCCTTATAAACTTTCTCAAGATGTAAGTGATCACTCAACTGTCTTTCATCAAGACTCTGCCTAAGCCTTCCTTGGATGCGTCAGTGCATACCAAGAAGTCTGCGTCCATGTCATGGACCTTTAGTATCGGTGCGGTTGTCAACAACTTCTTGAGCCTCTGAAATGCTTTCGCGCATTTCTCGGTCCAAACAAACTTCTTGTTCTTCTTCTACAATTTCATGATCGGATTTGATATCTTTTAAAAACCCTCGACGAACTGTTGATAGTATCCCGCTAAACCCATGAAGCTACGCACTTCCAGGACATTCATCTGTGTAGGCAATTCCATAATAGCCTCGACCTTTGTTGGATCCACAACGATACCTTCGCCGGAGATGATGTGCCCTAAGTAATGAATCTTCGATTGATAAAACAAGCATTTAGAAAATTTCCCATATAATTTGTTCTCTCGTAGGCACTGTAGTACCAGGAGCAAGTGCGCATCATGCTCCTCCATCGTCCGAGAGTAAATCAAAATATCATCAATGAATACTTGGATGAACATGTCCAAGTATTCGTAGAACACCTCATTCATCAAACTCATAAATACCCTAGGGGAGTTTGTCAGTCCAAAAGGTAAAACAGTAAACTCGTAATTTCCAAACCTTGTCTTAAAGGAGGTCTTAAGGACGTCATCCTCCTTGATTTGTAAATGGTGATACCCTGATCTCAATTCGATCTTTGAAAACACCATCACGCCTTTCATCTAATCAAACAAATCATCAATGCTTGGCAACAGATACTGATTCTTGATCGTTTCCTTGTTCAATTGGCGGTAGTCAATGCAGAGTCTCCACGACCCATCCTTCTTCCGTATGAAAAAAACAGGCACACCCCACGGTGACACACTTGGATGTATAAGTCCTAGGTCCAACAAATCCTTCAGTTGCATTTTCAACTCTTGTAAATCTAAGGTCGACATCTGATAAGGTGTTCTTGCTATTATTTCAGTCCCCTATTTTAGGTCTATGTTAAATTCCAATTCCCTCTCCGGAGGCATCCCAGGTAACTCATGAGGGAAGACGTCCGCAAACTCTCTTACCACCGAAAGGTGTTCTATACCTTCCGCTACTCCCTTCTTTTTTAACACAAGGATCACATAAATATTACATCCTTTGTGCATGCTCTTCCGTAGTTGCAAAGAAGAGATGAACCTCAGGGAAACTCCCTGGTTCCAACCTACAATCACGCGTCTATGTACCTCATCATCGAACAAGCTCAATAGTTTCGTCTTACAGTTGAGTATTGCCTCATGTGATTCCAACCAGTCCATACTGATCACAATGTCATAAGATCTTAAGATCGTGATGTATAGGTTGGACCTGGGGACAAACTCTCCCAGGTTAAGGCTACATCCCATAACCTTCCCACCAACCTTTTTTTAGGCTCTCGAAGCCATTTCTACAAACCTAAACTCATCCTCTTCAACTTCCTTTACCTTAATTCTTTTAGCGTTGCACCAGAAATAAAAATTTTGGTAGCACCTGGATCTATCAAAATACTAAGGGTATGCTCAATGATGGTACCTGACATTTCTAGCACAGTTGACTGGTTCTCTACCTAACAGTTATTCACCACTGCAACAATTCAATGGGCCTTGCCCAAATCTCCCACAGTAGTGGGTCCGGTTGGTCTAGATGCTCTGGTCCTCTCCACTAGGTAGTCACGCTGGTAATGTGGTTCCCTACATGTCCAACACCCTTTCTTTCGTCTAGTACTCTTGGTACCTGAAGTAGAAGCCGATGGACCACCGACCTGGAACACTGGTTTGTTCTGTTGAACGGGCTTAAACTGCTTCTGTAGCGGTCGACGTTTTTGTTGGTGTTGTGGTCCACAATAAGGAGTTCGTTACTGAGGCACTGGTCACCGAGGTGTATTGAAAGTAGATCCTCTTTGGAAGTCACAATATCCTGGTGAATTTCTAGCTGGTGTCTAATGTTGTTGCGCATCAGATGACACCTGTCCTGCTGGTCTCGTTGGAGTCATGCTCTAACCCCCACTAGTAAGATCCTCCTCTGTTATGAGATCCTTCTAGACAGTATCATGCAAGGTTTGAGGCAACATAATCCTAACCTTTGCATGATTTTTGACATTAAGGCCAACAATGAACTTGTTCACCTTAATTTTATTTGTATTCAGGTGTGAAGCATACTGAAGAAGCTCCAATAAAATGGGCCTCGTATTCGGGCACCATATGACCATCATTCCTCCAATAGATACCTCTCCCAGAACCATTCCTCGAACAGTTCCCATGACATGTCTTCGACTTCCATGTTCAATTGCGGCAGGAGCGTCTTCCACCATAGAAGAGTGCTCCCCTTTCAGTTGAAAGATCGCCATGAAGACCTTTATGCTAGAGGTCGTAATCGCGAAGCGTGAAGCATAATTCCTTTCTCTCCAGCCATGCCTCGATGGTTGAGCCCTCCACAACACTCATGGACTTGATCACTTATCCTTCTCGAGTTCTCGGTGAATCTAATGGTATTGGCTAGGGCATGTTGTGGACCCGTAGGGATACGGGTGCCCAGGCCTCATCTCAGTACAGATGGTGAATCAAGGCCTCTGACGTTCCCTGGAGGGGCCTTTTCAGACCATCACCATCCCTTAAAACAATCGAATCCAACCCAAGGACTTGTCCTTCCCCCCTGGGGGTTAGACTCTGAGGGTGGGGGCACTTCCGGAGGCGTCACACCTCCTTCCACAGTACCATGTTGTGAACCTCTATGGCGTCCTCTATTCAAGATCACCGCAAGGACACATTAAAGTTTTAAATAGTTCTAGTTTATTACTCAAGGGTTTATTACAGTGGAAAGCATGGTGATCCACAGTCGTAGGGTTGAACTCGCTCTAATACCATATGTAACGACCCTATTCTTACGACTACAAGCGACTCAACGCAAAAGAATTTTTTTTTTTTTTTTTAAGAAGGAAGGCGACAATGACAACAATTAAACCACACAACTTGACGATGAACAAAATGCATGCATATTAGGAAACAGACAACACTGACCCAACATACTAGAACATCATGCAACTGGATGAAACATACAATAATCAATTAGACAAACAAAACAACTATCTGCTCGATACAAGAAAGACAACGCCTACAAGCTAAAGGACAACATCAACAAGCCCAACACAACGGCTTCGACGACCAGTAACTAGAACCCTCTACTACAAGCAAAACTAATCACATTAAGGTGTTACAAAACCCAGTACCAACATCAATTACAATGATCAATTCGCCCACATCGGGAAGCACAAGAATCTGGCTAGGTTATCATTTGCATCTATCAATCAGGGTGCACAATGATCCCCTCATCAATAATCATGTCGTCAAAACGCGATAGGCATGATAGTAACCATGGTGCAACATAACATATCTAGACCTTTAACCCAAGCAAAATCCCTCGTGCTAGGAAATCGAAGTATCTATCAATAAATACACGAAGACTATACCCAAGAACCCAATCAACAAGTCACTTAGACGAGAGGTGACATCAATCAAATTAAATTGTGCAACTAACTGAAGGATTTCTTGTTTTCCTACGAGGCAATCATTTGTGGTGTAACAACTATGACCAACCACCATTTACAATTCAACCTAAGGCATAAGGCACATAGTAACCAATTAACTATTAAACTATTAATTGATTTAGATAATAAAGCTATTAAACCCTCAAGCATTAATATTGCACAAGACATTAAACTATTACACAAATAAACCATAAACCATTAACTGTTAATCATTATGACTAAGTGTGAATGAGTGAACTATTACCATTGCAATTAATCAAAAATCTATTACCATTGCAGCAATTAATCTATTGTGGAAAAAGTTAAGGGACTAATATATAGGACTGGTAAATAAACAATTTCTATATAAAAAGAATTAATATATTGGTTGCAAAAGTCATAAGACTGATATATAAAACAATTGACATATAAAAATAATTAATCTATTTTTATTTTAGAGAAGATTCCACTTGATCTATGCTTTCAATACGCGCGATTCTGCATTCCAAAACATTTTATTTAAGAGAAACTTTATTCATGATCTATGGATGTAAGAGCCACATTTTTACATTTCTGAAAATGTTTTAATTAAAAGAAAATTCATTCATGATCTGTGGATGTAAGAGCCATGTTTTTGCATTCCTGAAAATGTTTTAATTAAGAGAAAAATCATTCATGATATGTGGATGTAAGAGCCACATTTTTGCATTCCTCAAAAGGTTTTATTTAAGATAAATTCATTCATGATCTGTGGATGCAAGAGCCACGTTTTTGCATTCTTGAAAACATTTTAATTAGGAGAAAATTCATTCATGAACTGTGGATGTAAGAGACATGTTTTTGCATTCCTGAAAACATTTTAATTAAGAGAAAATTCATTCATAATCTGTGGGTGTAAGAGCCACATTTTTGCATTCCTGAAAACGTTTTAATTAAGAGAAAATTAATTCATGATTTGTGGATGTAAGAGCCATGTTTTTGCATTCCTGAAAGCGTTTTATTTAAGATAAAAATCATTCATGATCTGTGGATGTAAGAGCCACGTTTTTTCATTCCTGAAAACGTTTTATTTAAGAGAAAATTCATTCATGATCTGTGGATGTAAGAGCCACGTTTTTGCATTCCTGAAAATGTTTTAATTAAGAGAAATTCCATTCTTGATCTGTGGATGTAAGAGCCACGTTTTGCAATCCTGAAAACATTTTAATTAAGAGAAAATCCATTCATGATCCGTGGATGTAAGAGTCGCGTTTTTGCATTCCTGTAAACGTTTTATTTAAGAGAAAATCCATTCACAAGAAGGTGCAAAGATTAATCATTCAACAACGAATCAATCAAAGATGCAAAGATACTCATTCACAAAAATGCAAGGATAAATCATCCAGAAGACACAAAGATTTATCATTCAAGCGCAGAGATTTATCATAAGATGATAACATGGAGATAAGTAAGGGATAGATAGTTGGGAAAAATTTATCCTTCACTTATTATCCATACACAGGAAAGCAGGGCATTTGAATCTATAGGTATTTAAACACTGGAGTGACGACCATCGATTCAGCTCCTGGCCAACTGATCAGGCACAGACTAATAACTTAAGGGATAAGGGATAGAAGATAAAAACACATTTTTTCTTTGTATTAATCAATAAAAACAAACACGAAGAAGTCATTTCAATTAGGGGTTGGGTTCGCTATGGGAAATCAATTCAAAATACAACGAGCGTAAGGTTGGGATGACTTTAAGTTATTTGATCATAAATCGTTGGGATCATCAAGACAATTTGCTGAAGATAAAAATGAAATCTCTAGATAGTATTATGTTGAATAAAACATAAATTTTAACACAATAGAAGTACATTACTGAAGGCGTAGTAACAATATTTAAACTACCATTCAATACAAATATACACATGCGTACTGTAGCCAAATGTGAAAGCTCTGAAGTCGTTGTCTCGTGTGCACTCCATCCATCTTTTGCTTGCCAACTGATTTGACCTCACCAATACCTCCCAACCAATGCTAGGGGTAATCTTCTTCCCCCTGAGCCCCACGAGACGCAAAGGGGCCACACACCCAATACTAGAGAACGCTAGCACGTAGCTCACCTCGCAAGGTCGAGATACCACTAGTTACCTGAGTTGGGTATCCCAACTCCCACAAGAGAAAGTCTAGTCAAGGTAAAATTTCAGCAACATAATTGATGCAGGAGCATCTACGACCTTAGGACGCGAGCCAGCGTGGAGGAAAGAAAAGAATAGCTGAACAGCACCCGCGCATACCTTTTTTTTTGAATTTCTTTGAAAAGATTGTTGCGTCGTCGTTTGAATGAATGCATTCATATGAAGCACACTTGTAATGTAATGTAGATAAGAAGGCATTTAACAGTTTTAAATGCTGGTAGATAGGGTTAGCTGTAGATTAGACAGTTTCATTTCCAGGAGGGAAAACGAATATAGGCACCCTCCTTGTGTAATTGATAATTATTATTCAGCGTTAGCAGAGAAGAGCAAGAGAGAGTAGAACAGAGAACTTGTGAAGAACACCCATGTACAGATTGAACTAATAGAAGAAAGACTGTGATTTCAATCCGATGGATGTGTTTGATCTCTGTGTGTTGTTGATATTATTTTGTTGTGTACTTTCTTATTTATATGCTTATATTCTATATGTTGCGTACGTGATTGCATATCAAGTTCGAAACCTGAGAGAATGAGGGAATAAGTCCCAATTGTTTCACTGTTCGAACTAGGGGATTCCTGCATATAGTGCAGTTGAATTCCTCCGCATAGAGTGCGTTGAGGAGGTTCAACCGTGAAGCTCCTATTCTCGTCGACCAGGGTTGTGTTGGGTTATTCAAACCGTGCAGGTGAGTGCAGGTCGGATTGAAAGTCTCAGAGACGAGTCTGAGAGAAGTAGGACTGGACTGCTGTTGACAGGATTGCACAGGGTCTAGACGACTTCAAATCTTTGAGGGTTGTTGGAAGTCGAGCACAGGAAGTGCGTAAGAAGTCTCTGAAGGAGTCAGAGGAACAAGCTCAGGAGGGATAGTTCCTTGCAAGTATCGCGGGAACAGACCCAGGAGGAGCGTGAACAGAATCGACGACTTGAAATCCCCGTGAAGGTTTGCGAAACCCCTAGGATCGTCAAATCAAGGAAGAGCTATGCGGGGGTTAACCGTGAGCTTAGGCGAGGAAGGATAAAGGTCCATCGGGCTTCGGTGGTTCGGCATTCGGGGTTTTGCAAGGACTGTGACCTTGTGCATTAGGAGACACGAATTCCCGAATCGCGATTTCCCGATAGCACGAGCGGGAGACAGGTGTCAAGGCATTAGACCTCCCCATGAGGTGTTGACGAGTGACCTCGTAAAATCGAGGTTCGAAGGTTTGCGATGAAAAAGAATTGCGACCGGTGAAAACGCGACCTGTGATTCCTCGATATAATCACACCCGTCGATTTGTGGGACACGCGTCAAAGGATCCCTTGGAGTCAAGATTTGGGGAATCGGGTTTCTCGACGTCAAGGAATTCTTGCATCACGGATCCGCGATCAGCGAAATCCCGAAGTGACGTGGCATGTGGGACCACGGTTGCTAGTGGAGTACAGGTGGAAGCACATTGGCATTTGAGGATCGAAGTGCCGATAGAAGGAAGAGGTGGAGGTGCCAAATCCACACGTGCCATCGCATATCGACACATCGGAGTTCGGGGTTCGGGGACTCATAGTGTAAGTGAACCATGAAATTTCATGTGCGATTCCTCGATAGGGAAATCTCCGATAAACACAAGTGTTGACTGTTGACCCATCGGGGTTCGGGGTTTTGATTTGCACGAGAATTGTGTCATCCGAATTCGCGAAATCGCGAAGTCCGATTTCCCGACCAGCACAGGGGAGATCGCCGAGGAGTTAGTTGTGGGTATTGAGAACTCCCGAGCGGAGTTGGAAGAGTCCTTTGACTCTTCGGGCCTGTGTGAAGAAGGTCCTGGTGGGAGCGGCTTGCTCGATGAGGGGCAGGTTATGTCAAGTGGTATCATAGCAGGAAGTGGAGCTCTCTTTGTTCAGATAGCAGAGAGAAGCAGATACGCCATGCCGCCCAGAAGGGAGAGGCAATCTCCTGATCGTGAAGACAGGGATGCCCGGAGAAGGGTTAGGCCAGCAGGTAATGCTGAGATGGAACGAGAGATGAGAGATCTCCGAGCCAAAATTGAAGAAATAGAGACCACCCAGAGACGTGGTGTTGGTGTAGCAGAGTTCAGTGATCCTGAGATTGAAGAGGAAGCTGGACATGTTGAAGAAGAAGTCACGGCAGAGGATGCGTCAACCGAAAGGCTTATTAGAGCTATTTCGAGAATGAGCTCGAAGATGAAGATGGACATTCCTGTCTATGAGGGAAGTCTAGATGCAGAGGAATTGTTGGATTGGATCCGAGCATTGGATACCTACTTCGATTACGAAGATATCGAAGAAGACAAAAAAATAAGGCATGTTGTTACCAAGCTGAAGGGACATGCAGCCTTATGGTGGGACGAGCTGCAGGCAGACAAGCGTTCCAAAGGAAAACAAAAGATCAAAAGCTGGGATAGGATGATCGCCAAGATAAAGGCGAAGTTCATCCCGAGAGACTACCAGATCACTCTGTTCAGGCGCATGCAAAACCTGAGACAGAAGTTGATGACGGTGAAGGAGTACACCGAGGAATTTTATAGGCTCAATATTCAAGCTAGTCATCGGGAGAGTGATGACGAAAAGGTGGCGAGATACCTGAATGGTCTTAGGTATGACATTCAGGATGAATTAAGTATGGTCACCATCCGAACAGTTGAGGAAGCGTACCATATGGCTTTGAAAGCTGAGGAGAAGCTGAGCCGCAAGCAGGGACAACGAGGGTGAGGCAGAAGCCAGCCCAGAGGCAAAGCAGTTGCCCAAGAGAGAACTCAAAAGCCTAAGGAGGAGTGGAAGAGGCCTCATGGAAAGGCTGAGAGAGGTGGAACCTCACAGCAGAGGCAGCAAATTTCTGAGCCAAGGAGGCAGCAAGGTGATCAGCAAGGAGGATATGCTGATGCAAACACTTTTCCTCGTACTCGAGGTAGGGGTAGAGGACGTGGAAGAGTCATTACATGTTTTACATGTGGGAAAGACGGACACAAGGCCGTTGACTGTCCAGAGAGGAAGATGGACAGAGGAAATGCTCATGTTGCTGAGGCGCAGAGGCATGATGCCGAAGACGAAGACGCTGGAAGTGGAAAGTCACTGACAGTGCATAAAGTTCTCTTGAAACCTGAGAAAGAGGCGGAGGACACAGCGCAAAGATGCAGGCAGTTCCGGATGACTTGCAAGACCAAGGGCTAGAAATGCAAGGTCATAGTGGATAGTGGAAGCACCGATAATCTCGTTTCAACTGAGATGGTGGAGAAGCTAGAGCTGAAAACGAACAAACACCCGAGTGCATACAAAGTGTCATGGTTGCAGGAAGGACACCAGGTATGTGTTACAAAACAATGCTTGGTCAATTTTAAAATGGGTGAATATAGAGATGAAATTCTGTGTGACGTTATACCCATGGACGTCTGTCATGTATTATTGGGAAGACCATGGCAGTTTGACAGAAATGTGGTTCATGACGGAAGGATGAACACCTATACCTTGGAGAAGGATGGGAAATCACATACCTTGCATCCGGTAAAGGATAAGGAAGTGAAGCCGAAAGTGAGCAGTTCCATACTTCTCATGAGTGGGAAGGAACTTCTCACAGAGCTGGAGAAGGATGAGAATCCGCAATTCTTTGTTGTCAGGAAGCCGAGAATTGTCCTGACAAGCACAAGAGTGGATGACTTACCGAACGAGCTTCGGGAACTGCTTGGAGAGTTTGCTGATATCATCGTGGACGAACTACCTCGTTCGTTGCCACCGATGAGGAGTGTGAGTCACCACATTGACCTCATACCCGGAGCAAGTCTACCAAATAAGGCAGCGTACAGGTTGACACCTCAGGAGAACGAGGAAGTCAAAAGGCAGGTACAGGATCTGCAGGATAAAGGACTGGTTAGGGAGAGTCTGAGTCTGTGTGTCGTTCTAACGGTACTAAGTCCGAAGAAGGATGGAGGCTGGAGGATGTGTACAGACTCTAGGGCGATTAATAAAATCACCATCAGGTACAGGTTCCCACTGCCAAGAATGGACGACTTGATGGATTGCCTGAGTGGGGCAAATTACTTCTCCAAGATAGATCTCAAGAGTGGATACCATCAGATCCAAATGAGAGAGGGAGATGAGTGGAAGACGGCATTCAAAACAAACGAGGGTTTGTACGAATGGGTGGTCATGCCGTTTGGGTTGACAAACGCGCCAAGCACTTTTATGAGACTGATGAATGAAGTCCTGCGGGAGTTCATTGGCAAATTTGTGGTCGTATACCTTGATGATATCTTAATTTTCAGCAAGACGAAGGTTGAACACTTGAGGCATTTGGCCATTGTAATGAGAAGACTACAGCAGGAGAAGCTGCTGATCAATTTGAAGAAGTGTTCCTTCATGCAGACAGAACTCATTTATTTGGGCTTTGTAATCTCGGCAAATGAATTGAAGATGGATCCTGAGAAGGTGAACTTAATCAGGAATTGGCCATCACCAAGGAATGTTTTTGAGGTAAGGAGCTTTCACGGGTTGGCAAGCTTCTACAGAAAATTCATTCGGAATTTTAGTGGAATCAGTGTCGCAATGATGGACACTGTGAAGAAGCGGCATAAGGTTTTCCATTGGACAGCAGAGGCTGAAAGGAGCTTCAATTTGTTGAAGCGAAAGATAACTGAGCGACCAGTGTTAGTGTTGCCAGATTTTCAGAAAACCTTCCAAGTGAAGTGTGATGCCAGTGGGTATGTTGTTGGAGGGGTTTTAAGTCAGGATGACAAACCTGTTGCATACTACAGTGAGAAGCTGGATGATGCAAAACTGAAGTACTCCACATATGATAAAGAATTCTATGCCATTATCCAGGCATTGAAAAAGTGGAGGCATTATCTCATANCAAATGAATTAAAGATGGATCCTGAGAAGGTGAACGTAATCAGGAATTGGCCATCGCCAAGGAATGTTTTTGAGGTAAGGAGCTTTCACGGTTTGGCAAGCTTCTACAGAAAATTAATTCAGAATTTTAGTGGAATCAGTGTTGCAATGATGGACACTGTGAAGAAGCGGCATAAGGTTTTCCATTGGATGGCAGAGGCTGAAAGGAGCTTCAATTTGTTGAAGCGAAAGATAACTGAGCGACCAGTGTTAGTGTTGCCATATTTTCAGAAAACCTTCCAAGTGAAGTGTGATGCCAGTGGGTATGTTGTTGGAGGAGTTTTAAGTTAGGATGACAGACTTGTTTCATATTACAGCGAGAATATGGATGATGCAAAACTGAAGTACTCCACATATGATAAAGATTTCTATGCCATTATCCAGGCGTTGAAACAATGGAGGCATTATCTCATACCCAATGAATTTGTTCTGTATAGTGATAATCATGCATTACAGTTCGTGAGTCAGCAAGAGAAGATGAATCAGAAGCATGCAAAGTGGGTGGAATACACGCAGAATTTTACATTTGTGATAAAGCACATTGCAGGGACTACCAACAAGGTAGCTGACGCCTTGAACAAAAAGTGTTTATTGCTGCAAGAATTCAGGGTCAAGACTTTAGGTTTTGATAATCTGAAAGATATGTATGCAGGTGACGCAGACTTTGGCGAGGCATACGAGGCAGCTGAGAACCCAATTCTCAGGGATAGGAGCCCGTGGGTTGACTACCTGATCCAGGATGGATTGTTGTTCAAAGGCAATCAATTGTGCATTCCAGATTTCTCTATGAGAGAGAATTTGGTAAAGGAGAAGCACAGCGGGGGCTTAGCAGGTCATTTCGGACATGAAAAAACATTCGGCAAGCTGAGAGAATCATATTTTTGGCCAGGCATGCGTGCAGATGTGAAGAGATTTGTTGACCGATGCAGAATTTGTCAACACGCGAAGGGCAGAAAATAGAACACAGGGTTATATTAGTCGTTGCCTATACCCAAAAGGCCATGGGAAGCCATTAGCATGGACTTTGTGTTGGGTTTACCGAGAACACAGCGAGGAGTTGATTCCATCTTTTTTGTGGTGGACAGATTCTCGGAGATGGCACATTTCATTCCGTGTCATAAGAATAGCGATGCAACCCACATCGCCAATTTATTTTTCAAAGAGATTGTCCGATTGCATGGATTGCCGAGAAGTATAGTCTCAGATCGGGATACCAAGTTCATAGGTCATTTTTGGAGGATGCTATGGAAGAAGCTGGGGACTGACTTAGCATTCAGTTCTGCTTACCATCCACAGACAGATGGACAGACCGAAGTGGTCAACAGGAGATTAGGGGATCTGTTAAGAAGTCTGGTGACGGAGCATCACACCAGTTGGGATCAAATCCTACCACAGGAAGAGTTTGCATACAACAATTTTGTTAATCAAAGAACAGGTAAGAGCCCATTTCAAATCTTGTATGGAACACAGTCGCGAGGAGTATCTAAGCTCAGGGAGTCAGAACAGGCTGAAACGAGCAGTGCGAGAGCTGAGGAATTCGCTGAAGCAATGCAGGAACTTCACACGCAGGTGAAGCAAAGACTGATGAAGGCGAACAAGGAGTATAAGCGCAGAGCCGATCAGAGGAAAAGACAACTTCAGTTTGAAGTTGGAGACATGGTTCTAGCGCACCTGAGGAAGGAAAGGTTCCCAAGGGGGACGTACAACAAGCTCAAGATGAAGAAAATCGGGCCATGCAGAATTCTGAGGAAATTTGGTGAAAATGCATATGAGCTTGAGTTGCCAGAGGGCATTGGGATATCTCCGATTTTCAATATCTCAGACTTATACCCATACAGGACTGATACAACAGACACTGGAACCGAGGAACCAGTGGTCCAATGGCAGAAGCAATTTCCAGTTGTACAGAAGCCAGAGATGGAGTGCATACTGGATAAAAGAATTGGAAGGAAGACCAAGAGAAAGAAATATTTTGAGTACCTGGTGAAATGGAAAAATCACCCAGTGGAGGATGCCAGTTGGAAAACAGAAGTAGTGATTCAGAATCATGGTCAGACTGTGCAGAAGCTCATGGACAGGAGCCAATGAAATCTTTCGAGCCGAGGAGTATGATGCAGGAGCATCTACGATGTCATGAT
>JZKD02S2083276.1:18819-31456 GCA_000966675.3 Picea glauca | reverse complement strand
TAACTCATATGGAAGAAGCATTAGTTATAATATGTTTTAATAGATAGAGGTTCAAGATTAGTAACTTCACAATTCATGTGTATGAACCCCCTTTTTTTATCAAATGAGCCAAATATTACTTGCAGAATTAAATAATCAACATAATGAGTGAACTAGTTGTAGCCACTTTGAAATTTTCACAAACCCCACTTTTGAAATTTTTTATTATCATGGGTTCGAAACCATTCATTTCATCCATCAAAATTGTAGTTTCAAAATAGAAATGGTTCCATTCACCATGAACTTCAATACACATAAGTTCGAATTATTTTACTTGACCAAGGTTAAAAACATCGAACCATACCAAAAATATTCCAAATCTAAAACAATTCAGTCGAAGTAGAACTGAGTCACCAAATAAAATGAATGTATTTCAAAATAATATATAGGACTCTAACCCAATAGGCTTTGATGTTGATATGGGTCGACCCATATCTAGTTTAAATGATAACTAAAAATATAGCCAAATCTTGTGAGTAAATAAGTTGAAATTTGTCCAGAACTCATTTTATGAAAACCCATAAGCCGATTTGGGTAGATCCCAAAATTTAATGTATAAACTATAACCATCGAGAATGAGTCAATTTAATGAAAAGAAACCTAGAAATTTATTCACCATTTCATCTTTCAATCAGTCACAACAAATGGAAAATGATAATATGGACATAGAAAACTAGATCTCAATGAATTCCTAGAAAATAAATACATTTTCTTCCATTTTCTTCAAGAAATGAAAGAGTAGGGAAAAGAAGACATTTTCATATACACAATATTCTAACCAAAGCCAAACTTACTCAGCATAAAGACAAATGCATTGCAAGAGATGTAGAATAGGCCATGAGCTCATACCTTAACAAAATGTGATTTTATACCAATGTCAAAGGCCAGGGGCATTTACAACAACTACCTAGAGCAAGGGTTTCTCAGCAACCAGAGCTCAAGATCTTTCAAAAACAACACAAAAATGAAATGAAACTCAAAAACCATCAAGGTATCAAGGTGGAGGGCATGAGACTGTGGAGTAAATTCCAACATCCCATCATATTCAATGCATGGTTGGCTCTACTACTCAACACAAAAAAAAAATCGTGAACCACATATGCCACATCAACAAAAGTCCACCTTTGTCAAATTACATATAATAAATCTAACCAATCACAAGCTCAAACCACATGCCAAGTGACCATCAACCACATATGCCAACACTTCAATCATAAATATCCACATCCACATGTGAAGATCATCATATCTATCAAGCAATGCCTTGTATCATGCAACCACCATATCACATGAAATCAATCAAACTTTATACCATTCAACAATAAACATACAAGCCATTTTTTTTATTTGTTCAAACCTCTTTTAAATTTTGATGCAGGAGCATCGTTGGCAAGTGCGCAGAGGCAGGACCACTCAACACGTGAGAGTTCTTCCAAAAATTCAACGTTAACAGTTGCAGCCGATTTTGAAATCCGCCTTAACTCAGCATCGGAATTTACCTTTGGAGGCACACTTGAACTAGTGTCGAATTTTACCCTTTGAGGCATGTTTTGAAAATCACAAACGGAGCAGGATTTTCCACTATGGCTCTGAAGTGCAACTGGACTAAGATAGCATAGGATGAATTTTAGAGTAGGCAAGTAGCCAGGGGAAACCCTATAAATCTTTGAGTTAAGTAGAAGTTTGTACACCCAGATAAAAAAGAAAAGGGCCGCAAGATAGGGGAGAATAGTGTAAGGGGACTGCAAGTTAGAAGAAGCCCCAAGCTTCCAAAGCCATTGTAATCAGAATATGTTCGGGTAGCCGTTTTGGCACTTGTGAATATAACAGAAGGAAAATTGATCCAAATGCATGTGTGTGAATGTTATTTTTGATTTCCTATTATTTATGTTTTCATGAACAAGTGAATGAATCTCCACAGAGGAGAACGGAACTGTGACTGATAGTTTTCAATTTCAATTGTTTCTCTTCATTTGAAGCTCTGCAAGGTGTGCATCGAGCCAAAGAGGAACACAAGGAAATCGGGAGGAATTTCTCTGTGAGAAATACCATGGATCTGAGTTATCGAAATCCCTCAAATGCAAGGAGTGTGCGGGAAATCGAAGTCCGAACCAGACAAAGCTCAGGAGGAACAACACGTTGAAAAGTGTTATCGAGATCCAAAAACCCATTCCCCGGAAGAAGTGAAGGTCAGGCCTTCAAAGACTTGGAAAATCTTCTGAGTCTGAAGCAAGTAAAATCTCAGAAGGAGGAACATGAGACCCCGCAAGTCGTTGGATCAAGTGGAGTTGCGAGGAGGTTAGTGATGGGGAAGAGATATAACCGTAGATTTGGAGGGCATTGTGAGTCATTGATCAAGCACCTCAAGCTTTTTTCATTTCGGAAACCGGGAGTACAAGGGTCAACAGTGTGGGACTCTCGACCAGTGGAAGCCCGAAAAGATTGGAGTCGTCATATCTTCAAAGGCCTAGAGCCGTTGATCTGTAGTGAGGGGAGATTTTGTGATTTCAGTGACCAAGAAGAAGAGTGGACATCTCCATAAGATGTGAAGTCGCAAAACGTGAAACGTTGAAATAAGTGTAGCTATCTATCCGATAGATATCTGAGCCATAGATCTCGCGTCATCGGGATTTCGGCATTCGTGACTTGGAGGGGTCAGGTGCCTTGTATCGCAGGTTCCGATATTGCGAACCGCGACACACTTTCATGGTAAATCTTGTGGTCATGGGTGTGCGGTCACATGAGTTGGGAAAAGGGAGCAGCTAACCTCTGTTAGCCCTCATCAGAGTTTCAGGACTTGGAGGAGCCAAGGACTCGTCGTATTGGAAAGCCTGGGGTCGTGAAACATGGCACACCTTTTGGGCCAAGTCTGTGTTCATGCCCACGGTCACGAGGAGTGGAGAGTGTGAGTCTAGCACTTGGTTGTGCAGGCAAACACAGAGAAGGACCTGTGGATTTGAAGAGAAAGTTTCCAGCTTAGAACTAAAAGAGCCATTTCGGCCCCGAACCAAAAGATATTGACCGGGAGGTTGCATAGCCCTCGGGAGGGATGGGGGGTCTACATCAGGTGGTATTAGAGCATAAGTTCTTCTTCTGTAGACTTCAGGTGAAAGAAAGAGGAAGAGATAGAGAACTCGGAGTTGTACTATGTGTGTGACAAGCAATCAACACAATGCCACTAAGGAGATGAGAGGCACCTTTAGCCAACCGTGCTATAGAGAGGGAGATGCGAGAACTTCATGCCAGATTGGAAATAATGGAAGCAGCGTAGAGAAGAACACCTGAAGCTGGAGACGTCAGTGAAGCAGAAATTGAAGAGGTTGAAGTTGAAGAAGCTGCAGGAGAAGACGTTGTAGAGGAACATTTGTTGAAAGAAGTTTCCATACTAGGAGGCAGAGCTAAGATAAAGGTTCCCATGTATGAGGGAAACCTAGATGATGAAGAACTGTTGGATTGGATAAGATCCATGGACAGACACTTCGATTATGAAGATTTTGATGAGGAGAAGAAGAAGGTGAAGCAGGCAGTCACCAGGTTAAAAGGACATGCAACGCTATGGTGGGATGAACTACAGGCTAAGAGAAGAAGCAAAGGCAAACAAAGGATAAATATTTGGGATAGAATGGTAGCCAAGCTGAAGTCTAAGTTCATACCCAAAGATTATCAGATAAATCTATTCAGGAAAATGCAAAATCTGAGACAGAAAGGGATGACAGTTAAGGAGTAAATCGAGGAGTTCTACCGGCTGAACATCAGAACTGGACAACAGGAGAGAGACAAAGAGAAATTCGCCAGATATATAAATGGATTGAGATATGAGATCCAGGATGAGATCAGCATGATGTCATTTAGAACCGTGGAGGATGCTTATTAGTTTGCACTGAAGGCAGAGGAGAAGCTAGCCAGAAAAGAAAACCAGCGAGGAAGAGGTAAAGGCTCGGTCCCAAGCAAAAGCAAGGGATTTAACTGTGACAGAGCACATCAGTCTAAGGACGAGGCTGAGAAACCACACAACCACTCAGAACAAGGAAGAAGTTCTCGAGAAAGACAGGGTGGTGGAAGAAACTCTTTTAGAGGAAGAGGCAAAGGAGGAGAAAGATGTTATGCATGTGGAAAGACAGGACACATGTCTTGGGAATGCCCCGAGAAGAAGAAGGAAGGAGGAGAAGCTCACATTTCAAAAGCCCAGTAAAGAAATGTTGAAGCAGAGGGAGCAGAGGATGGAGCATCCCTAATGTTGAGAAAAGTTCTCTTGAAACCAGAGGTAGAAATTGAAAAGTCGGTGCAAAGAAACGGTCTCTTCAAGACAGCTTGCAAGACTAAGGATAAAGTATGCAAGGTGATCATTGACAGTGGGAGTAATGACAACCTAGTATCCATAGAGATGGTGGATAAATTGGAGCTGAAGACAACTGGACATACAAAACCATACAAAGTCTCATGGCTGCAAAAAGGACACTAGGTAATGATCACTAAACAATGCTTGGTTGAAATTAAAAGGGGAGGATATAAAGATGAAATCCTATGTGATGTAATTCCCATGGATGTATGCCATATTATGTTGGGAAGACCATGGAAGTTTGACAGAAATGTCATTCATGATGGGAGGAAAAACACGTATACATTAGAAAAGAATGGTAGGACGCATATGTTGTTGCCAATAGAGGAGAAGAGAGTAAAGGAGGAAGTCAGCACAAGAATACTTCACATGAGTGGGAAGGAACTCCTGAAAGAATTCAAGGAAGAATAGGAGATGCAGTTCATTGTGGTGAGGAAGCCCAAAGTCATCCTTACGAGTACACGAATGGATGATTTTCTTGAAGAAGTTCAGGAGTTGCTGGATAATTTTGTTGATATAGTGGTGGATGAGCTACCAAACTCATTGCTGCCCATCAAGAGTATTAGTCATCATATTGACTTGATACTAGGAGCAAGTCTACCAAACAAAGCAGCGTACATATTGACACCTCGAGAGAATGAAGAAGTGAAGGACCAAGTCCAAGAGTTGCTAGACAAAGGTTTGGTCAGAGAGAGATTGATTCCATGCACAGTATCGACTTTGTTGAGCCCAAAGAAATATGGGGGATGGAGAATGTGCACAGACTTGAGACCCATCAACAAGATCACCATCAGGTATAGATTTCCTTTACCAAGAATGAATGATTTAATGGATTGCTTAAGTGGAGAAAATTTCTTTTCTAAGATAGATCTGAAAAGTGGATATCACCAGATTAGAATGAGAGAAAGTGATGAATGGAAAATAGCCTTTAAGACAAACGAAGGTCTATACAAGTGGTTGGTTATGCCATTTGGCTTAACAAATGCCCCGAGTACTTTTATGAGGTTGATGAATGAAATTCTAAAAGATTTCATTGGCAAGTTCATGGTTTTATATCTGGACGATATACGGATATTTAGCATGACCATCTAAGGCACCTAACGCTAGTAATGAGGAGGCTACAGCAGGAGAAGTTGTTGATCAATTTGAAGAAGTCCTCTTTTATGAAGAAAGAACTCATTTATTTGGGTTTCGTGATCTCTTCGAATGAACTGAAGATGGATCCAGAGAAGGTGAAAGCGATCAGAGAATGGTCGTCACCAAGAAGTATGTTCAAGCTAAGGAGCTTCCATGGATTAACAAGCTTCTATAGGAAGTTCATTAGAGACTTTAGTGGGATTTGTGCACCCATGATGGATACAGTAAAGAAGCGGCACAAGTCTTTTAAATGGACAGAGGAGGCTGAAAGGAGCTTCAATATACTAAAGGAGAAGATAACGGAACGACCGATTCTGGTCTTGCTGAATTTTGAAAAGACATTTCAGGTGAGATGTGATGCGAGTGGAATTGCAATAGGAGCAGTTTTGAGTCAGGATAACAGACATGTTGCCTATTTCAGCGAGAATTTGAATGAGACTAAGAATAAATACTCCACATATGACAAGGAGTTTTATGTCATAACTCAAGCTTTGAAGAAATGGAGGCATTATCTTGTGCCACAAGAGTTTGTCTTGTATAGCGATAACCAAGATTTACAATTCATAACCAGACAGGAAAAATTAAATCAAAGGCATGCAAAATGGGTTGAATTTATGCAAAATTTTACTTTTGTCATAAAACATATTGTTTGGAATGCTAACAAGGTTGTTGATGCATTAAGCAGGAGATGTTTGATCATGCAGGAATTCCAGGTGAAGACCTTGGGGTTTGAACACCTTAAGGACATGTATCATGATGATGAAGATTTCAAGGAGGCATATGAGGCATGTGTTAATATTGTATTGAGAGATAGAATTCAGTGGACAGAATACATGATTCAAGAAGGACTATTGTTCAGAGGACATCAGTTGTGCATACCAAAATTCTCAATAAGGGATAATCTTCTAAAGGAAAATCATAGTGGAGGATTGGCTGGACATTTTGGCCATGATAAAACATTTTCACAGTTGAGCAACTCATATTATTGGCCAGGTATGAGAACAGAAGTGATAAATTTTGTGAACAGATGTAGAATCTGCCAACATGCTAAGGGGAAAAGACAGAACACTGGGTTGTATCAACCATTGCCAATACCAGAGAGGCCTTGGGATGCAATAAGCATGGATTTTGTGTTGGGATTTCCAAGAACACAAAGAGGATTTGATTCCATATTTGTGGTGGCGGATAGATTTTCAAAGATGGTACATTTCATCCCATGCCAGAATACCAGTGACGCAACGCATGTTGCAAGTCTGTTTTTCAAAGAAGTTTTGAGACTTCACGGCCTACCCAAGAGCATTGTCTCAGACAGAGACACAAAATTTGTTGGTCACTTTTGGAGGACACTGTGGAAGAAGATGGGGAAAAATTTTTCCTTCAGCTCAGCTTATCACACTTAGACAGATGGGCAGACTGAAGTGGTAAATAGAAGTTTGGGGAATTTATTAAGGAGTCCAATTACTGAACATCATAACCAGTGGGATCAGATTTTGCCACAAGCAGAATTTGCATACAATGACTCACCAAATAGGATCACTGGAAGGAGCCCATTCCAAATACTCTATGGAATGCAACCCATAGGAGTGTCTAAGTTGAGAGACTTGGAACAGGGTGAGATCAGGAGCACTGGAGCAGAGGATTTTTCTGCGGAGATGGAGATACTCCATAGCCAGATCAAAGGATAGTTGGAGAGTTCTAATCAGAAATACAAGCACAGAGTTGATCAGCATCGCAGGTAACTTCAATTTGAAGTAGGAGATCAGGTTTTAACACATCTCAGGAAGGAAAGGTTCCCTATGGGAACATACAACAAGTTGAATATGAAAAAGATAGGACCTTGTAAGATCTTGAGGAAGTTTGATGAAAACGCCTATGAAATTGAGCTGCCAGATGGTGTGGGCATTTCACCCATATTCAATGTTTCAGACCTCTATACATAAAGGAAAGATGACATAGAAGGGTCAGAAGCTCAAGGAAAGATTCATAGGGAGAAACAGATGCCTGTGGCAAAAAAGCCGCGGATGGAGAAAATTGTTGATCAGAGGATTGGCAAGAAGACCAGAAGGAAGACTTATTTTGAGTATCTGGTCAAATGGAAGGGACACCCAAACGAAGATGCCAGATGCCAGTTGGGAAAATGAAGCTGCCATCCAGAAGAAGGGAAAATTAGTAGAGGATCTCATGGACAAGAGTCCATTAATTTTTGTCAAGGGGAGTATGATGCAGAAGCATTGTTGGCAAGCGCACAGAAGCAGGACCACTCAACACGTGAGAGTTCTTCCATAAATTCAACGTTGACATTTGCAGTCGATTTTGAAATCTGCCTTAACTCAGCGCCAGAATTTACCTTTGGAGGCACGCTTGAACTAGTGTCGAATTTTACCCTTTGAGGCACGTTTTGAAAATCGCAAGCAGAGCAGGAGTTTCCATACGGCTCTAAAGTGCGATTGGACTAAGATAGCATAGGATGAATTTTAGAGTAGGCAAGTAGCCAAGGGAAACCCTATAAATATTTGAGTTAAGTAGAAGTTTGTACACCCAGATAAAAAAAAAAGGCTGCAAGATAGGGGAGAATAGTGTAAGGGGATTGCAAGTTAGCAGAAGCCCTAAGCTTCCAAATCCATTGTAATCAGAATATGTTCTGGTAGCCGTTTTGGCACTTGTGAATATAACAGAAGGAAAATTGATCCAAATGCGTGTGTGTGAATGTTATTTGCGATTTCCTATTATTTATGTTTTCATGAACAAGTGAATGAATCTCCACAGAGGAGAATGGAACTGTGACAGTTAGTTTTCAATTTCAATTATTTCTCTTCATTTGAAGCTCTGCAAGGTGTGCATCGAGCCAGAGAGGAACACAAGGAAATCAAGAGGAATTTCTCTGCGATAAATACCGTGGATATGAGTTATCGAAATCCCTCAGACGTAAGGAGTGTGTAGGAAATCGAAGTCTGAACCAGACAAAGATCAAGAGGAACAACACGTCGGAAAGTGTTATCAAGATTCAGGAACCCATTCCCCGGAAGAAGTGAAGGTCAAGCCTTTGAAGACTTAGAAAATATTCTGAGTCTGAATCGAGTGAAAGCTCAAGAGGAGGAATGCAAGACCCCACAAGCCATTGGATCAAGTGGATTTGCGAGGAGGTTAGTGACAGGGAAGAGATCTAACCATAGATCTGGAGGGAATCGTGAGTCGTTCATCAAGCGCCTCAAGCTTTCGGCATTTCGACAACCGGGAGTATAAGGGTCAACAACATGGGACTCTCGACCAGTGGAACCCCGAAAAGATTAGAGCCGTCAGTTCTTCGAAAGCCTAGAGCCGTTGATCTGTAGTGAGGGGTGATTTTGTGATTTTGGCGACCGGGAAGAGGAGTGGATAGCTCCGTAAGAAGCGAAGTCGCGAAACGTGAAACATCGAAATAAGCATAGCCATCGATCCAAGAGAGATATGAGCCATAGATCTCGCGTCATCAGGATTTCAGCATTTGTGACTTAGAGGGGTCAGGTGCCTTGTATTGCAGGTTCCGATACTGCAAAACGTGATGCACTTTCATGGTAAAGCTTGTGGTCGTGGGTGTGTAGTCACATGAGTTGGGAAAAGGGAGGAGCTAACCTCTGTTATCCCTCATCGGAGTTTCAAGACTTGGAGGAGCCAAGGACTCATCATATTGGAAAGCCCGGGGTTGCGAAATGCGGAGCGCCTTTTGGGCCAAGTCTGTGGTCATGAGCATGGTCACGAGGAGTGGAGAGCGTGAGTCTAGCGCTTGGTCACATAGGAGAACATAGAGAAGGACCTATGGATTTGAAGAGGAAGATTCTAGCTCAGAATTAGAAGAGCCATTTCGGCCCCAAACCAGAAGATCCTGACCTGGAGGTCGCGCAACCCTCAGGAGGGATAGGGGATCTGCATCAAATTTCAACAATGTGCCTTGTATATCCCAAAATTTTGACATATAATCGTGTATATAATCCCATATATATCTCATCAAGTAATTTCATCTTATAAATTTTCTCATTAGTAACCTGAGTTATCTCCATAGAGAACCCAATTTACCTAAGGTAATAAAATTTTTGATAAATATACTATGACTTTGATAAAAGGATCACTTCTTTATGCATGAGAAAAGTATGTGAACCATAAAACTTGCATTCATTGTGTTTCAATTGCATGAGTTGAGTAAGTCTTAACTCTTTTTTATTTGTGACATAACATAGCATGGATTTCATAATGTTCTTCTTATAAATGCCATGTTATGTTCTTCTTATAAATGCCATGTTATCCAAGTAAATATGAAAGGCAACCAAAACTGACTTATATTTTCATGTCAAGGCTCTTCATAGCAACGGAAATTAAATGATCACATCCACATATCTAAAACAAATGTGTATAAGTATTGAGAGGAATGATTGCAAATTAATATCTTTCATGTAATCAGGACCCCACCTATTATATATATATATATATATATATATATATATATATATATAGGGCTTTTATATTAGGTGACAAGATTTTGAGTCAAAAGGTTCCTTCTTTGGAAATTATGGAAAGAGAGAAACAAAAGAATCTTTCACTCCATCTGGTGTCTTTGGAAAGAAGTCTAGCCCAGAATCCATGGTGACATTATGGAAACAATCCGATTAAAAAATTGGTTAGCAGAATATCTATTATGTGATTAGGAAGAATGACCTATATGGATTAACTGAGGCCTCTTCCTAGCTCCAAACCCTGAACTCAACCCTCTGTGGCTAGCATAGGCCAACATCCTGGTGAAGTGTTCTTTTCCTCCCCCCTAGATTTTTCAAGCTCAATTTGGATGGGGCATCCAAAGGAAATCCAGGGCCTACGGGATTTGGTGTCATATTTCATGATGACTAGGTTCAGGTCTGTCACATTTTAGCAGGTAGCCTGGGATATGATACAAACAATGCAATTGAGGTTTGGGATCTCATTCAGGGAATTCAAATTGTTGCAAATATTGTTCTCCATCAATTAATTGTATAAGGAGACTCTAAATCATCATCTCTCTATTTTTCAATATTCTCAATGGTTCTGAGCCTGCCAAGATATCTCCCAATTGGAGGCTTCTTAGCAATCTTGAATTTTTGAAATCTTTGATGATACCTAATCTAGTTATAATTCCTTCTCATATCCAACAAGAGGCCAACAATATTGTAGACAATCTTGCAAACGTTGGAGTAAATAGGTGGGATAATGATCTTGATTGTGGCAATGCCCAGAATCCAAATCATCCCATTTTTCAGGAATGTAAGAAGCTAGGATCCAAGGAAAATGCCTCCATGGATGGGGTGTTAATGCAAGTCCAATGAATTTTCACACTCCAATAGATCGGTTCACCACCTTCCTATCCCATTCTCGATGTGGTTGCATGGATGGTTTAATTGTCATCCCTTTCCCCCAGTAGTTAATGGAGTGCCATTGTCTGAAGCGTGAGGTCCTGACTCATGGTACAGGTGATGAGACGAATAGTAAGACTCAGATCATTTGGAGAGTTAATATTCTACCATTTTTTCTTTGTTTTGGTAGCTCCAGATCGATGGTAGTGTGATAAAAATAGTAGGTATTCATTATGGTGTCAATCTATAGATTTAAAACATTTTATGCTCGTTGGTGGTAGGAGGAAATTCCATTGTCAATTTGTAGTTGCATTGTTTTCTTTCTTTCACATGCAATGCCTTGCATCTGGGAGAGAAGTCATGTTTGTAGGGGTAGAGGGTCTCACTGGAGAAATAATACCTAGCAAGATGACATGGCATCATCTTCGACTCATCTCACTATCTTGACTAGTGATCAAGTTTCTCTCTTGTTGGAGTCAGAGAAGAAGTCAGTGTAGGGAGAAGAATTTTCATGGGCTTATTGGATTGAGCAGTAAGAGGAGGATTTTTTCACCAAAGAGGAAATACCCCAGTGATATAATATTAGCATCCATTTTCTCATGGCCCCTCCTTTGGAAAACATAGCAACACATGCACTTGCCAAGACAAGGCAGAACAACCACCATTCTTCCCTAGATGTGCTCCCTCAGATTATGGGCGACATGTTGAAGATACTTCACACACACCTAGGATTTATTTTTCCTAAGTTTTCCCTATGTTTATTAGTCATTATTCAGTCTCCTATAGTTTAGGGAGAATATTCTCTTCAGTTCACACTTCAGTTTGATCAATTGAGTGGAGTCTAGATGCCACACTTGTATTATCACCATGCAGCATTGGGATCATCACCAGATAATGTACATTGTCCTTGGTATCATCACCAGAATAGCATATTACTCATGATTCCTTGATCTCCTCCTCACTTCAATTTGTTTCAGTTAGTTAACTGAAGACTGAGAGACTAGTTAATTTAGACTAGGTGACAGTTCACTCTTGTAACTGGCTGAGAAACTAGACTAGGTAGCAGTTTACTCCCGTAACTATTGGTGTGTGTCCATATCACTCTAGACCACCACTATGGAGCATTGGATTCTCCTCCACTGTGGATTAGTTGAGTTATACAAAGTATATCATGTGTAAATTATCATTCATTCATTTGGTTAATGAGAATTCTTCCATTATTTCTCTCCTGCTTCTCTTTTCTCATATTTTCTCTGCAACTGTGTATGTCAATTTCTAGCTAGATCTATTCTGCGCAGGTTCAACACATTTACACAATCATCATCCTTCCATAGAGGATAATTGGCACCATCTAGGGGCTTCTATGGATTCAATATTTGAATAATACAATGAGGTTGTGGATATAAAGTATAGTATGGATTAGTTGGAAACAAGGTAAATTTGTTGTTGTCTCTTCACTATCAATGCAACTAGCCTCAGCTCAATGAGGAGATGGATGATCAAGTATTTACCCATATGAACAAGCATATTCCCCTTTGATCTGGTCATGTGGACAACCCACCTGAAGATAAGGATCCTCACGCAATCTCGTAAACGTTCGGTGTTTCATAGATGGCACCTCCTCTCAATTTTTTTTGTCTGGTTTTAGGTTTTACTCTAGTTTGGTTGCTTTATATTTTGCATATAGTATGTTATAGATCTAATGTAATAGTAGAGCATGGATAATATTTTGTCTCTTGGGAGCAGGACTATATTTTTTATATGG
>JZKD02S2083276.1:0-10206 GCA_000966675.3 Picea glauca | reverse complement strand
TTTGAAGCGTTTTCAAAAAAGAAAAATATTTTTCATTATTAGTTTGGTAAAGTAGTTGGAGTTAGTTATTTTACTTGAAAGGAAAAAGAGTTCATTTTTTAAGTTCTTTATTGATTTCTTAGAACTTAAGTACCTCATAGTCGAACAAAATTTCGTTTTAGTTCTTCTTTTTAAAGATCTTGAAAAGAGTTAGTTATGAAAAAGTTGGTTACAAAGAGCTAGTTGTAAATATTTATTTTTCACTAGAAGTAATTTTTCTTTCAGAGTTTCGCTTATTTATCCTCTTTTCGTCTCTCATAAACGTCACTAGTTTCACTGACATATCATTTTAGTTAAACAAGCCATTTAAAATGAATGCTAAATCTAAAATTAATTACACTTTTATGTTTGTAGGGTCAATCAACTAGTTTAGGGTTAGATCCTTGAATCAGATTGGAGAGGAAACTCTTCAAGGCTTTTAAACAAACATTGGAGTCAGAGCTAGGGAGTGTTGAATTTCAGTGACTTGAAAGTTTTCCAGGACCCCCCTCTAACACAGGGGATAAACACAAGGTCACGTGAGGAAAGGCAGCAGAAATAACCCCTCCAAAGCCTGACTAAACGTAGTGGGAAACACATATTGAGGATCTGTCGTGGGATACTATCGTTCGCATTTTCCTACGGAGCTTCAAGGACCTCGAATCCATTCGAGATCGTCAGTTTTCTTCCGAACCACTTTCTTTCGATACCCTTAGTAGGTTTCGGACTTGTTATCCTGCTCATTCTAGTCCACCCGACTGTCGACTGTACCCGCTTGGTGACTGTTCGCGAGCTGGAAACTTAGTTGCCTTTATTCTAGGGACTTACACAAGTGACTGCAGGGGTATACTGCGGTACATAGGGCAGACTTTGAGTCAAACTTTGTAGAGTATACCCAGAGGGTGCTTTTGTAATCGAGTTGCACTTGCACGAATAAGTTTCTCTAGTGTTGGCTAGCGTAACTGTTCTTCCAACTAGATAATGTTTTCTTGGTTTATCTTATAGGAATTTTTCTAGTGTGTGCTTGGTTTTAAACACTAGTTAAAGCCTTACTATGTCGTTGATCTTTTCACAAAGTGGAATATCAAGAGCTTTGTTGGTCTTGAAGGCTTCAGGGCATGTCGTTGATTACATTGGAGCCACCACCACCACCATTACGGCAAAGACTTGACCAGCAAGGGTCATTTGAAGTGATCGGGCCATAGGAAACTGTGCCTGAGCCAACTTTGAGAGGCAATTACTTGAATCCGGAGGAACCTACTATTTTTGAACTTGGAGAGGAAGCTCCCAGGTCGGTTAACCCTCTAATCATTGACTTGTCAGTGCCAGTATTGGTACAAGTTGTCCCTCTGAGGGTAACACCTTACGAGCGTCAGGTAATTTTACAAGCAGCTATGGAAGCAAATGTTGCTACTTCGTTTGGGAGTCCTCATACTCCTATTTCAACTACTACTACCATAGGCATGTTGCCTCCCAACCCACCTTCGTCAGTCTAGACCACAGTGGTCTTGAACCCCTCTACTTCGGGTAATGGTTTGATTCCTTCATTAGGGGCGACCACTGCTCCATTTATGTAGAGTGCGACAGGCCCTCCATTTTCATATGGGATGCCCGGCTTTGATTCAAACTCCATCCTTACCTACTCCACCCTGCAAAACATGAGTCTAGGGGAAGGGAGCTCAAACACTCCCATGCAAGGTTTTGTTGGGGGAACTTCAGTCCCCATTAATGTTATCCCTTATGGTGGGGGTTCATATATCTCCTTCATCCCCCTCGCTCAGTGGTGCTTTCCAGAAACCCATTGGGTCGAATATGAACTACATATTGTTTGGAGCAGGAATTATATGACCATTGTCTTACACCACGTCGGTGGGATCCATGTCATTCTCTTTGTTCAGTGCTTTTGGTAGTAACTCTTTTTCGTTAGCTATCATCTCGGTCGGGGGAAACCTTGGTTTTGGACAACAGAATCCTATGCAAGGTACTATTTCTACACAGGAGGAAAGTGCTAGAGTTTTCTCCTCACAAGGACTTTGGAATCCTTGGCAGGGATCAGTTCCCTCGCAAGGGATGTCGGTCGAGGGCAACCCCTTCCATGGTCAATGGAACCCTAGGCAAGGCTCAGTACCTACGCCTGTTGGATCAGCTAGGGGAAACCCCTTCCAGAATCTTTGGAATACAACGTAGGGAGAAATATCCACCAAACCCTCGTAGTCCAATTACGATAATTAGTCGATGATATCCCAACAAATGCAGTTTCTGTATGTTGGTCAAGGCCATAGTGTCTACTAGAACCCTTCCCAGCAACCCAACTTTTCCTGGAAACCTAGTTCCAGTCAAACTCTAGGCCCCCTTTTTCCTGTACATAGTACCCAACCCAAACTATCATTTCTAGCAACGTTACATCTGCTAGACTTGTCAAGGTTTCTTAATGACCCAATTTTTCATGATCCGCATTGGCCCCCATGCTGACTAAGTTTCCCTCGGATATTCTAAAATTCGAAGGCAAGCCTAGTGAATACCCAGGTGATCATGTGAGTACTTTCCACTTGTGGTTATCGTCAAACTCACTACAAAACGACTCTGTATAGTTGTGCATGTTTCAATGCACTCTTATCGGGGGTGTCGCAAAATGGTACATCAAGCTTGATCGCTCAAGATATTCTTACTTTAGTGACTTGGTGATGGTATTCCTAAACCATTTCCAACTACCTGTGAGATATGATGTCAGCACTAAATTGCTGGACAATTTTGAGCAGACTAAGGCTGATCATATCTCTGATCATATCTCAGATCACATCCGAGAATGGAGGCTTTGGAAGAGCTTGATTAAGGTACAGGTCCCATTGGCTTTCTTGCTGGAGTGGTTCCTGAAGTCTTTGGTGCCAGTTTTATCCAAGGACATTGCAACTTCAGGAGTGTTTTTAGAAGAGGAGGCGATAATGAGAGCATAATAGCTTGAACTGGTTTACTTTCAGTCTAGCTTACTCTATGAGATTTTTCCAGATGCGCCATGGTCCATCCTTGACAAGGCCAGAAAAAATTATGGACCACATTTCGATGGTATAGTTGGTTCATCACAAGGAAAATCTATTGATTTGTTATCAAATCAATTGCAACAATTGTTGATACAGAAAACAGCGGCCAGCTAGACCTCCAGTTTGGTTTTTTTCTTGACCCAAATGTCATATGTACATAGTGTGCAGTTGATGAACTCGAAGGCCAACCAGCGACCTAAAGGAAAGAAAAAACAACGAAACAAGAAGGGTAAGGGGAATAAGAAGCCTAATAAAAATGTTGGCGAGGGAAACATAGAGAAGAGAAAGTCAAAGGATCTGTGTAACCTTTGCACAGAGGACCATCTGACTCACTTGTTCCCTCGACTTACGGAGGCCCAAAATTTATTGGCACAACAGCAACCTATTATGCTGACGAACCCATTTCCACATGGGAAAAATATGACTCAGGCCTCTTCGAGCACGGAGAGGGGAAGTCAAGGACCCCCCACATCTACTGGTAATACCTCGATCATAAACGTTTACATGATGAAAAGTGACTCTTTTATAGTGACCAGGGCACATGATTACGGAATGTTGGAATCTGCCAAAAAGGGTTAAGAAGCCACAAACCGCCCTGTTCCTCTCTAGATTGAGAAGACGATGGGCAAAATAACGACACGCATCCTAAAAAGGGCGTTCAAGAAAGATACTCATAATCTGAACACGAGGGCCACCTAGAACTACTCTGTGGTGGAGGATTTGTCACAAACCCCTTGTGTGATGTCTACTTTGGAGGTCCTCCAGAGCTGCCCTTCACAGAGAAAGGCTTTGTTATCCATCTTGGGATATGCATAGACTTGTAATTCGAGAACGATCATTATCGATACGACCGACTTGAAACCTCGCCTCCCTTTCCACGTTGTGTTTCAGATAGTAGTGGCTTACACCACGAAATATTTTACTCGAAATATATTTCATATAGTGGTTGATGAGGGCACCTAGACTTGTGTTATGTCCTCGGCATATTGGAAGGCCATTGGCCAACCTGTTTTGTCTCTGTCACCTACTCTACTTATTGCTTTCGACGGTCGTTCATTTAGACCACATGGAATCATTCCTTCTTTCCACATGCAATTAGGAGTGAAGATCGTGTACGTCAAAGTTGAAGTGGTTGATGCGCCTCTCGACTACAACCTTCTGTTAGGAAGGAGTTGGACCTATGCAATGCATTCAATGGTTGCCACATTTTTTTGTCTCTTATTGTTTCCACACAAGGGTCGAATCGTAACTATTGACCAGTTGTCCTTCTCTCGTCCTGACCCTTCATCGAGGGCATCCACGGTCCCGATGATTGATAACCCTCATCTCGGCATCGTCAATGTAGGGGTTGGTTTGTGCCCACCATTGATGGTTACTTTCGTTTACCCACCTCCTTCTGGCGATGTCAAGCTTATATTGGCTGCCCCCGACCAGCCTAGGGCTAATATTTTTCAAGTGTCATCATTTTGAACAACTTACTTTCATGATCTGTGGACTCTTCCTTCCCCGTCAGCCATGATGGAAGGGACAGGTCATTCTATCATGGTCATTCCCTTGTCTGTGGCAGAATTTGCGTACAACATTTTCCATCAAGCTTCAACTGACCTTGATCTGACTCCCACACAGGAGTTAGATCCAGTTCTCGAGCCTATTTGGGATCAAGGTTCCCTTGACATTATTGATTCTTTAGACCTGTTATTTCTCTCATATGAGGTGATTCTTGAGGAATTGACTAGTTTGGACAGACCCTGGGATGATCTCCATCACATATCTTATTTGCTCCCAGAGTTAATAAGAATAGAGGAAGGTGAATTTGTGTTGACTATTACTAGAGACAGGTCTTGTCCAGTTAATCCTCTAGCTACACACGCAATTTAAGCCGAGGGTAATATGGAAAGTATCATATAAATGACACCTATAGATATCTCCAAAACTCCCAGTGTCATGGAGAATGTTTTCGTCAGAGCAGACTACTCCCCCAAGGAGATTCGAATCTATACAGACTTATTTAAGGAATTATGCGACATTTTTTCCTGGTCTTACGAGGAAATTCTAGGCATTGATCCAAGAATCATCGAACATGAGATAATGACTTATCCTAACACTAGGTTGGTCTGACAAAAGCTTCATCCGTTGAATCCTTGGAAAGAGGCAGCTATTAAGGCTGAAGTAGAGAAATTTCTTAAATTGGTTTCATCTACCCTGTACGGTTGACACAATGGGTGTCAAATTCTATTTCAGTTAACAAAAACCATGGTATGATTCATGTGTGCATGGACTTCTGTGACTTGAATAAGGCCTATCCGAAAGACAATTTTCCCACCCCATTCATTGATCAGATTGTCGATGAAAGTGCACGCTGTGAGGTCTTTTCATTCATGGATGATTTTTTGGGATATAACCAAATTCAGATCAAACCTGAAGACTAGCATAAAACAACTTTTAGTTGTCCGTGGGGCACATTTTCTTATTGTAAGATGCCTTTTTGCCTGAAGAATGTTGGAGCCACTTTTCAGTGGGCCATGTCTTTTTCTTTCCAGGACCTTAGACATATAGTCGAGGCTTATCTCAATGATCTAGCATCACGCTCTCGCAAGAGATCTGATCATCCCACACACCTCTGACTAATCTTCAAACGATGTCGCTACTATCATATTCACTTGAATCCTAAAAAATGTAGGTTTTGTGTGGAGTCGGGTCATCTTTTAGGTTTCATAGTTTCGACAACAGGGATAATGGTCGATCCTCTTAAGGTTGAGGCGATAGTTTAGTTTCCTCCCCCATGCGCAATACCCCAGCTTCAGATCTTATAGGGGAAAGCAAACTTTCTTCGGCATTTTATCACAAACTATGCTGACATCACTAAAGGTTTCATGCATTTATTGAAAAAGGGAGTCCCTTTTTGTTGGTACGAAGTCGCTCAACACTCTTTCAAAGCGTTGAAACGTGCCCTTACATCTACCCCTCTACTCCAACCTCCCAATTATAATAAATATTTCTTATTGTACTTGGTCACTGTAGAGTTGACCATCAACATGGTCTTGGTTGAAGAGGACAATCTACTTGAGGAGCATGTGATTTATTACCTGAGTTGAGTCCTGGTTGGGTCGAAACTCAACTATTCCCATGTTGAAAAACTTGCATTGGAAGCAGTGCATGTTGTCCAATGGTTCTGTCATTATATTATGCTTCACAAGACCACCGTCATTGTCATTGTGAATCCATTTCAATATGTGTTGACATGACACGTCATTGGAGGAAAGATCAATAGATGGATTGTAATCCTCCAGGAATTTGACTTGGATTTTGTTTCCGCGAAATCCAAAAAGTCATTGGTATTTTTGGAACTTCCAATCGAATCAAGTGATGTTACACACGAAGAATCGCCTATTAAAGGAGATGTTTTTCTGATCGCATCTTCTAACCCCCAGTATGGAGATATACTAGTCTATCTCTGGAATTTGAAGTGCCCTGCTTCTACTTCTTGTGACAAGCATCGACGAATTCAACATCAGGCATGAAACTATCTCATACTCTATGACACTTTGTATCATCGAGGTGTAGATTGCATTCTTCATCGGTGCCTTATACATGAGCAAGAGGAACTTGTTCTTAATGAATGCCACATTGGAGCATGTGGTGGTCATTTGTCTGGGTTGGAAACAGCCTAAAATATTCTATGAGACGGTTACTTTTGGTCTACGTTAATCAAATATTGCGTTGAGTCGGTCAAGATGTGCCACCCATGTCAGATATTATCTCGGAAGATGAGGGCACATCCTTCTCCCATGTTTCATGTCATCGTTGTTGTTCCCTTCACTAAATGGAGGATTGATTTTACTACATGCCACCTAGTTTCATCCAGGGGGCATCGTTATATCATCATAGTGGTAGAATACTTCACAAAGTGGGTCGAGGCTATGCCAACATTTAACAATGATGGTGAAACAATGGCTCTCTTCATGTTTAACCAGATAGTAGCAAGGTTCAGCATCCCGAAGGATATTGTCACTAACCATGGCAGTCACTTCCAGAAAAAAAATGATGTCTGATTTAACATCAAATCTTGGGTTGAGGCAAGAAAATTCATCACCCTACTACCCACAAGTGAATGGTCAGGTGGAAGCTATGAATAAGTCCCTCAAGACCATTCTTTAGTGAACGATCAATTCTTCCAAGTCAAATTGGCATTTGATTTTGTACTCGGCATTATGGGCCTACCGAACATCTGTAAAGACTACCACCAGTTTCTCACCTTTTCAACTCATATATGGGCTTGAGGAAGTCTTGCCTATTGAGTGCCAAATCTCATCTTTAAATTTGGAAGTACAGTTACTTCCAGACACTTCACCGCTTGAGGAATGCCTCTTATATCTTGAGAAGCTCGATGAGAAACATCATGATGTAGCCTTGGCTAATGAGGCTCACAAGTAATGAGTCAAGTGTCAATATGATCAGTCTGTTCATCCTTAGATTTTATCTGAAGGCAATATTTTCCTGGTCTATGACCAAGACAAGGATCCCCTAGGGGAAGGAAAGTTAAAACCCATGTGGTTCGTACCTTTCATCATGAAAGAGGTCTTAAAGAAGGGAACTTATCGTCTGGTTGAATTTGAGGGAAATGTCTTGGCAGAGCCTAGAAATGGGCTCTACCTCAAGAAGTACTACTCTTAGGTTGGTCTCCTGGGTGACTTCTTGTACATATGTATTGTTCTTACATAGTTTTTGTCTTTTTGTTTTATGGATGTGTTGTTATTTATGTCATCTTTTTCACTGTGGCAGATGTCAAGTGAATAGGAGGTGTTCTTTGGGTTCGCAGATGATGCTATCTAACACACTCAAAGGCTTGTTTCCGCAGCTTGGGTGATTTTCATGCCTCAAGGCCAGTTGTTATCTTCTGGAGGTATTTGTCTAGGTGACGCCATAAACAATGTCACCGAGTACAGTGCAGTGATAGAATTTCTTCGTGATGCTTTGTCGCATGGCATTTCTCACCTCCGGGTCTACTTAGATGTTCAGTTGGTTGTGTCCCAGTTAAATGGAATTTACCGCGTTTATGATCCTACTTTACACCAACGCTTCCTTAGGGTACGTCTCTTAGAATGCTACTTTGATTGCATTACGTATATCCATGTTCCTAGAATATTAAATCAAATCACAAATACTCTAGCTAATCAAGTATTAGATTGGCATGTTGCACACACATAAAAAGAAGCACACACATACACATGTACATACATTTGTAAAAATTGTGATCCATAAGACAATAAAAGATGTAAATATATATATGTGTGTGTGTGTGTGTGTGTGTGTGTGTGTGTCTGTTTCAAAAAGTGTCAAATACATAGGTGGGTGCGAACACCTCAAAAATAATATCCAGTATACATCACAGGAATTCTACCCTCAAAAATATACAAAGAGTGCCCTCGACACATAATAAGTCCAACCTATCTAAGCTCGGGGCCTATTTGTCCCTGCCATAGTCAACGACGGCATTATCCAAATGCCAAAAAAGTTGGACCAAAGTCTGTGGCACCCCAACTACATGAGGCTCCATGGATGGTGGGAGATCCTTGATCTCGATCATGGGAACTGCACAGTGAGCGTGGTGAGGTTCCGCTCCACCCATCTCAAAACTCTCTTAGCCTCTCTGGATGGAGGTCCTTTTGTGGTTTCTAGTCCATCAGATGTTCCTGGTGTCACCTCTGGTCGAAGACGTCACCGAGTCCTCGCAAATTCTGTCAGGCGCATCGGTCCCACGTCTGTATATAACATATACATAGTTTTCAATACTCTGATGAATATAAAAATGATATATATATACCTAGTTTTAAAAAACATGTACCTAGCTCTCCTCGCTCCTCTCCGGGAGGTATGGGCATGTCTGGATCTCTGGAGAAGTTGATTCCAACGTAGGGGTAGTCCTCTATCACTATAATATATCATGCCCACTAGTCGAAGAGCTTGTCGTCGAACGCCTATATGGTCCTTCCTCCCCCCTGTCGTGGTAGCAACGTTTCTCATCTACATATTGCTGGGAAGGAGGGCACATGCCCCCATATTGTCTCTCTTGGACTCAGACTGGGAACCCTCTCGAAGAATAATGAGCATAGAATAGTGTCGAACCCAAAGTTCTTGTTGCTACACTCACGACACTCTGTCAGGTGCCTATTCATGCAAGTGAGCATGGTCATACTCCAGTCAAAAATACATGCATCTAGGCACTGCATTTCACAATACATGTGCACCCAAGAAGCCTGGTGTAGGGTCGTAGATCCAGTGATCTGCCCAATAAGAAATAGGATCACCTTCAGTGACAAGTTGGTGATCTTGTTGATGGGCACTTGAGAACCTACTTTCCTAGTGTTGGCCTCGCAATGCATCCCGATGTATTATGCGATGTTGAAGGGTCCAGGGGGAAAAGTGCATAGATTGATTCATTCCCCTCTCCTCGAGAGGCCAGTCAAGAAGTATATATCCTAAATCGTTGGAGTCAACGACTACCCCTCTATCATAAACGCCTCTATGTCTGGGTGCCAGTAATCCACCAGGGTGCTCAGTAACTTGGGTTGTGCCCTCATAAACGAACAACAGAATAACTTCCACAGCCCACATTGTTTCAATGCGGCAATGGTAGTGGGGTCCTCATTGACCAAGATATCAATATCCTCGTGTTCCCTCTCCCTCCAGTGGACATACATATTGTTCCATGATAGTTCAAAGGGGAGTTATCTCTTGCACTTTTTATTTTTCCATGATTTTGAGGGTGTACACGGGATGTTTTGGAAACAAATGTGTATGTTCACGAGAAGACTATTTTCTGCCCGCGAACATACGCGGGTTGTCCTTTGACAACCCGCGTACACGTAGGGCTGCCCTTTTTTAAGAAAGCACACCCCCCAAAAAAAAATAACAATGCATAAAGGAAGAATGGAAATGCAAGAGGGATGAATTTGTACTTGGTCTGAGTGGAAGTTCGTTTCATCCTCTGAAGCTCCTAGAATCAACTTCTTTAGCAAAGGGGTATTTTTTACCTTCTGGTTAATTTTCAAATTGCAATGGTGAAAATGAGCTATCAGCTTATATTTATAGACTTTTTTGGCCTTTTTTGCCACTTTTTTGAACCCTTTTGTCCTTTTTTATGGCTTGG
>JZKD02S2083265.1:20241-31552 GCA_000966675.3 Picea glauca | reverse complement strand
AGTTCTTAATATGAAAATTAGTAAACTGAAACCAATGCAAGGGTGCATTGTGTGTGAATGTGGCCATGGGTATTGGCACATTGATTAAATTAATTAATGTTGAATTGCATTTGGAAAAGGCTTGGTATGATGAAGTAATGCATGTGTAAGGAATGGTATTTCTTTTATCTTTTATATCATTGAATAGAAGAATGTGATGCAATTTTTATTATGCACAAATTTTGAAAAACTGTTTGGAATCTAATGCAAGTGTGCAAGGAAAATATAATGTGCATGAGAACTAACAATTTGTTTGGCTGTGTGAAGACAAAATTGTGGGAAGAAGGGTCTTAGATATGGCGGCGATGTAAGTCCATAAAAGGAACAATGCTTGTTGGTTATAAAAGAGCCAAAATATTATGAGAAGGGAGATGTCATACTTGTGGAATCTTGTTCCTGTATGGAACAAATATAAAAATGGGAATGTGAAAATTAGAAATCTGTGGGTAACAGATTTGTAAGAAATTTTATTGAAATTGATGTCGTGTCTCATGATTACTATACGCATGTGATACATGTGAGATAACAGATCTGTCCCAGAGGGACATATGATGGCTATCAAGCTTGGAAAGTGTGGAAAAAGGCAATTGTTGTGACATGAGAACCACGTGTTAAGCCACGATTTCCATAAAGGAATATTGTGTTGAGGTAACATGGGCCAAAGGGATGCCTCAATAGAGAAAGTTAGAGGGACGCCTTGACTGTAAGACTTGAGGAATTCTCGCAAAATTATTCTTGTGCAAGAAAGCCTTGGAAAGGAAAGACAAATCACCCGAGGGATTGTATAGTAGAGAAGGGGATGATTGAGTCTCAACTTGGAGGGTGAGTGACTGCAAGGAAGAGGATACTTCGATAGTTCTCTTAATATGTTGACTATGATCATGCACACAATGGGTATGTCAAGGAAAAACAAACAGTGAGCCAAGCACATATGACAACCACATGGATGCAAATCCATCAACCTGCACATATGAGTATTATGATGAATGTAAATTTTCCTCTTAAATTATGGAAAAAAATATAATGTTTTTGCATAAAAGTGGAATTAATATGCTTACTGTTTGAAATTGTTATAGGTAGATTATGAAATGATAGATTCCGAGTGAGGATCAAACTGTGAGAGACAAAAAGGAAGATAATATCAAAGTAGTTGAAGGATAAAGGCATGGCATGTGTTATTGAGAAAGAACACTGAGGACAATGTTCTTTTGAAGGGGGAGGGGATTGTAACACCCCCCTTCTAAACCTATGATTATGTGTAATTAATCATGATTTATGGTTGCCATGCAATCACATAAAAACATTGTAAATGCCAACAACTAACTATGGGGGTGAAGCCTTGAAAGTACTGGCCATGATACCATTAGAGGAAAGAGTGAAGAAGCCTATAGGGGGAGGGGGTTCATTATAAAATGACAAGACAACCCAAGCCTGCTTGCTGAAGAATTAATTTGGAAGTGTTCATATTATTTCTCTTAGTGCCTATTTCAATGTAAATCAATTAATTAGGGAGGTTGGTAGTTGAACAACCAACCACCCCAATGAATGGAAGTATGGAGGGCTGCCAAAGAGGACAAGAATATGTCAGCTTAAGGATAGAAGGAAATATCACCACAGGTCCCCATGATTGACCTACGAGCTACCTTATGATAGAGGAAATAAAAGGATAGTCGAGAACCTTCACAGGCTATGCATGTAAGGAAGCACACACAGGGAAGAGAAGGGAGAACTTGAAGTTCTTGGGGGCTAGAGGAAGACCATACCCATAGGTGTGAGAAGAAGAGTGATTAGGATGGAATATAGAAGAACCCATGAGTCCCTGACTAGAACACAAGAGGGTTGTAGGCTTGATGTTGGTTGGAAAGAGATCCAACTCGGAAGGCATATGATAAACCATGTGGAGGTATTGAGTTCAGTAGGAATAAGGGGAGACTTTTGTTGTTTCCAGAAAAGTGGAGGAGAGTAACTTGCCTGATATATTTATTGATTTGATGAGTCAACAATGAGAGATTCCCTGGTGGTATCATGGCCTGTCTCTGTGAACCATTAGTATTGTTTATTGAGTTTCGCATAGAATTATCTGCGACAGATTCATTAGTGCTTCTGTGCAGAGATATATCCACATATTGGTAATTAGGTGCATAGAGTTATCTATGACTATTGGAGCATGCCATTTTTGGTAAGTTTTGGGAATCGTGCAGGATCGCATCATGCGACAAGTCAACAAAGGAGCAACGTGCGTGGAAGACATTTAGCGTATTTTAAGGAGTCAGCATGCGAAAGCAGAAGTTAGTTAGGAGTTTTGGGACATTTTGTCCACTTTGTAACCTCTTTGTAACAAGATTAGCCTTAATGTAAAACTATAAATATGTAATGGGTTTTTGGGGTAGAGGGTGTTTTGGCTTGTGGTTTGCGAATGACTAGTTGATTAGATCGTAAGTTCAATACTATAGTTTTTTCAAGTTGATGAGTATGAGATGAATCGAAGATCGGCCGAGAGGCATGTGTGCATTGCAACATAGAATGACTTGGGAAGGTTTGGGTTTTTACTAAAGATCATTGTATGAGCACAGTGCACACCCGTTGTAAGGAAGACTATGAATGAATAATATAAGAAGCCAATTGTTGTGGATGTAGCTCAATTTGGGGTGAACCACGTTAAAGTTTTGTGTTCTTATGTGTATGTTGTTATGATGTGTTTTGATTTTTGTGATGTTCATTGCGCACATAGAATAGATGCTTAATGGTTAATCTAAATATGTATTATATGGTCCCATGCATATGTTGAATGATTAATTATGATGATTATGTCAGATGTTATAGTAATTTTATGGTTTTGCACACATAATATATGAATGAATGTTAAGAAAATAGTAAGGTTGAATTCCTCATATTCCCCCATGAATGCGGAAGCCCGATTCCTACAGTCGTCATAGGTACCTCGGGTGATACTTCACCTGCTTGCAGGTGATGCTGAAAGGGATGATATCTTGGGATTTCTTGGTGGATTAATCTTTAACCCCGGGTCTACCCACTATGAGACAACAAATGGTTCTGTTGTCGGGACCAAGATCTGTGAATGAGGGGGATGTGGAGGCCTACTAAGGAGGAGATCGAAAAATGGTTGAACTATTATGGTACATGAAATATCAAAACACCTTTAGAGATTGCACACTATTATGGTACATGAAATATCAAAACACTATGCCTGCGGGACAAACAAGGACATTAGCAGAGGTAAGACAAGCCTTAATGAAAGAATTCCATAAGCCTACGTCTCAATCATAGTGCATTACAGAGATGAAGGAAATCAAGAAAATAGTAAATGAATCAGTGTGGCACTATGATAAAATATTCAATATACTGAAGGATCGATTGACATTCTAGATTCCAGATGAACAACATAGGGAGTGGTTTATTGTAGGATGTTGTCGCATATACGCTACCCTTTGATGCAACAAAATATTGCAACATAGTCAAAATCTCTAGAAATTGCTATGAAATTGGAAGCATCCCCTGTAGGAGAAAATAACATGGGGATGACTCAAGTTCAGTTTCAGTTGGCAACGCTGACTATTTAGTTACAAGAAATTATGAAAGGAAAAGAAAAGCGAGAGGAAGTCTGGTGTATCACATGTAGAACATAGGGTCATCATAAGGATGAATGTCCATATTTTCAATAGTATTTTAATAAGGGAGATCTGAACCCATTAGGGCTATGGTGCGAGATTTGTAGGACAGTGGGTCACCACCCTCATAATTGTCTGTTGATGTAGAAGTACTAGAGTATTGCGAGAAATCTATTTTGTAAATTTTGCAAGTCTGTCGGACATCAAGAGAAGGATTGTTGCACATTTGACTTGATGAGAGATCGCACTGTAGATACATATAGAGTCAAAGGTGAATAATATGAAGGAGGAAGCCATAGTATAATACTCCAAGAGGTTATAATCAAGCAGGAAGATGAGGGTTCAGAGGCCGCAGAAGAGGAGGATTTGGCATAATAAGAGGTCCAATTATATGTTATAATTGTAACCAATCTGGACATTTAACATGCGATTGCTCAAATTCCTGCACGATATGTATGTATTATAGAGCACTAGACCATGCGACGAAGGATTGTCCACAATTGATCACAAAATGACAAGAAAAGATTAACAAAAATGTACAGATGATAGTAGTTGAGGCCCATGATGAGAAACCTAAGATAGCAATAGTTACACGCAGAGGAACTAGGACTAGGGTTGGAGCGACAAATCAAGGGAATAGAATCCACCAGTGGGTAAGAAAAGCAACAAAGCCACTACCATTTTTTTTATCCGAGAAAAGATAAAGAGAACTACCAACAAGAAATAAAAGAATTGGTTGGAGTAGAATGGATAGCATCAACTTCGACCCCACCACCCTTGATATGCCACCGGTCTATGACCATTCAGAAAGGCGATTTGACAAGGTAAGCACTTTGAATATTTTTATGAAAATTTGTTTAGAGCTAATGAAAGATGATTCATTGAGTTTGATTTAAGTATGCTGCATGAAATAATTGATCATTGCTACCAAGAGAAAGAGATACCCATCCCACACTGAGAAGTTAATCAGGTGTATCGAAAGAAGAGAACAAATAAGGAGTTTCAACTCAATGCACAGAAAGGGAACTACGACATGGATACCATTATTTTGGATTTATGTTTTGATGTGAATGTCATCTCGAGGAAAACTTGGGAGATGATGTGACAACCGAAGATGATTTGGTCACCTACCCAATTGAGGTTATAAAACCAACATAAGATTGTTCTAGTTGGAAGATCAACATGGGTAAGTTTTAGCATTGATGGAGTGCACAATGCGACCAATTTCGAAGTGATCGAGATAGTATATGGAAACACCCCTTACCCAACACTACTTGGGATTGATTGGGACTTTGAAAACCATATGATCATTGACTTGAAGAAGATACATACGATATTTGAAGTAGAAGACTTGAAGGTTACTGCATCGTTAGATCCTACTGAAGGAAGAAGATATGTAGAACCAACAAAGAGAAAAGGAGTTGATAAAATGTATAATATTACTGCGCGTATGGAAGATTATGTGAATCCTACAACCGATGGCATACTTAGTTGGAGAAGTATTATCTCATGTGCGTCAGACTTAGAAGAGACTATGGATAATTGGAAACAAAGACTGCATGAAGTATCAACAAGAAAATGTGCTCGGATTACCCACGCGTTACAATGGATTGGAACTGAAATAGTTGAACCTCCAAGGTATGATGCACTAACTGATGTAGCTTATTTTATAAGACAAATTGAATTACAAATATCAGATCAAAAAATATTATTATCTATAGATGTTGTGCTGAAAGTAACCCTTGCGAGATGGTGGGTTGTGCACAAGGATGGAATAAAATATTGGCAACAATGCAAAAAGTTACTACAGGTTAGGTTTGGGACAAAGAACAAATATGTTATGCAGAAGTATACATGATTGAGCTATCTGATGGATCATGTTACAAAGTGTATTGAGACATGGAATAAAGTATCCAGGAAAGAATGGACACATCTATTTGTTCGCACCTTGGACACAATTTCGAAGAATTAGTACATAGAACTAGAAGTGCATAGAGGGACAGGAGATTGGAAAGCGTTGACCAGGAACTTCAAGGTAACATTCAACTTTGAGAATGATGATTGTTTGATTGATTCAGCCTTGTAGGTTATCAACAATAATATTTTTGCATTAGAAGATTTGATAGGGTCCATACCCTTGTATACTGTACTTAGATTTGCTGCGACAGTTGAGAGGGTACTGGATTGCTATAATGTTGCTCAAGAAGATCAGGAGGATGAAGACCCCAATAATTTGAAGATATCATAAACTAAAGGGGAGCGCATAGTAGAAGGATTGAAGCTTGAGTCAGCTATATATGCAAATCCCCTAAGAACATGCAAAGTGAACATAGGTACATAAGATAAGCCTAAGTTTGCGAACATAGGAGACTACTGGAGCAATGAGACAATCAAGAAGATTTCTGACTTACTGCGCGAATATTAGGATCTGTTTCCAACTACATTCTCAGAGACGAAAGGAATCTCTGGGGAGTTAGGAGAGATGAAGATTCTGTTTAAGCCAGATGCTAAATCGGTAAAGCATAAACCATATAGAATGAACCCCACGTATAAGCATAAGGTAAAAGCGAAGATAGATAGGATGTTGGAAGCTGGAATTATAGAACCCGTTGAAGAATCAGAATGGATTAGTCCAATGGTAGTTCAGGATAAGAAGACAAGAGGAATCAAGATGTGTGTAGATCTGAGAAAGTTGAATGATGCATGTTTACATGACCCATTTCCTACACCATTTACAGATGAAGTGCTGGAAAATGTAGGGGGCCAGAAGGCTTACTCTTTCACAGATGGATTTTTAGGATATCATCAGATCAAGATTGCGCAGGAAGACATACATAAGACCACTTTCACGACAGAGTGGGGTTGTTACCAATACACAATTATGCCTTTTGGATTGAAGAATGCACCAACAATATTTTCCAGAGTGGTTGTCATAACTTTTAAAGAGTTCATTCATAATTTAGAAGTTTACTTAGATGATTGGATAGTATTTAATCTATTGAAAGATCATGTTGAAACTTTGTGCTTAATGTTGGATAGGTGTAGGCAGTACCATATCTCATTGAATTTGAAGAAATGCATTTTTTATGTGCCTTTTCAAATATTGTTAGGCCATGTGGTGTGTAAACATGGATTACTAGTGGACCCTGCAAAGATAGTTATGATTGTTGACTTGCCACCACCAAATTCAATACAACAATTGAGAACGACATTGGGTCATACATGATACTATAAAAATTTCATCAGAGGATATGTGAAAATCACATCCCCTATGGAGAAGTTGTTGAAGAAGGAAGTTAAGTTTAAGTGGAATGAGGAATGTCAAAAGTGCTTGGACACACTAAAGTAGAAGTTGGTTACTGCATCGATTTTTATATTCCTAGATTGGAAGAAGGAGTTTCACATTCATGTGGATGTGTCATCTATAGCATTAGACACAGTCCTATCACAACCTAGAGAAGGAGATTTAGACCATCCAATTGCATTTGTAATTAAGAAGTTATCATCTACAAAATATAACTATACTATAACAGAACGAGAAGGATTGGCCATGGTGTATTCCTTGCATAAGTTTAGACATTACTTGCTTGGATCTCACTTTAAGATGTATACAAACCATTATGTGCTGAGATACCTAGTTAACAAGCCAGTGTCGAGGGGGGGGGGGGGAGAATATGAATATGGCTACTATTTTTCCAGGAGTATGAATTTGATGTGATCGTGAAACCAGGGAAGGTTAACTCAGGACTAGATCACTTATCATGCATACTGTCAGGTGAAGATGCAAGAAATTTGGATGACAACTTACTAGACGTGCACTTATTTTTAGTACAAATGGTTGATGACTATTTTGCAGACATAGTTTAGTTATTGAGTATGGGAGTAGCCCCACCAGACTTTACAGTGGCGCAGAAAAACAAACTAGTAGTGAAGGAAACAAATTATCAACTAATAACAAGAAATTTATACAAGTTAGGCGCATATGGTATTATACGACGATGTGTATTAGAGCATGAAAGACATCTGATCTTGTCAGAGTCACATGAAGGAGTTATAGGAGGTCATTATGCAGGAAAAACAATAAATCATAATATTTTACATGCAGGATTATGGTGGCCTACCCTACATAAATATGCCAAGGAGTTATGTTAGAGTTGTGATGTTTGTTAGAGACTTGGGAAGCCTTCCAGGAGAGATGAGATACCCTTAGTATGACAAGTGACATTACAAGATTTTGATAATGGGCAATGGAATTTGTTGGGATGATTAATCCACCAACTAAGAGGTCGGGAGATAGGTACATCATTACTGCGACAAACTACTTAATCACATGGGCCGAGGTAGAACCAGTCAGAGACTGCAACATGGAGACAACTACATGATTTTTGTTTGAAAATGTGGTGATAAGGTTTGGATGCCCAAGAATACTTATGAGTGACCAGGGAACTGACTTTTTGAATAAGACGATTGCAACATTGACAAAGGAGTTTCAAATCCATCATTAGAAGAGCACCCCGTATCACACTCAGGCAAACGACGCAGTAGAAACATTCAATAAGATCCTGGAAAATGCATTAACGAAGGTTTGTAATGTAAGTCGGGATGACTGGTACTTGATAATTCCAACAATGTTATGGGCATATAAGACTACAAGCAAAAAATTGATAGAAAAAACTTCATTTAGATTGACGTATGGTCAAGAAGATGTGATGCTTATGGATTTTATTATACCGAGTTTGTGCACTTTTGTGCTAAAAGAGCTTACATATTCAAGTGCAATGGAGAAGAGGTTATGAGAACTAATGGAGCTAAAATAAGATTGTTTTGTCGTAGGTTTCCATCAGCAAGTGCAAAAATCGTGCGAGAAATATTGTCATGACAGGCACATTAAACATAAGAAGTGTTAGACAAGAGACTTAGTGTTACTCTACGACAACAGGTTCTTCCAACACCTAAGGAAGTTCCAGATGCATTGGCTAGGCCTATATGTGATTGTGTTTGTGACAAATGAAAGTGTTGTACAATTGGAGAAACTGAATGGAGAAGTTGTGGAAGGAGTGGTTAACGGTAGCCGACTAAAACTGTATAGGGATAGCCGAGATTTCATGCCCTAGTCCGAACTACGCATAAGGTGTACCATAGTACTTGTATAATAGTCTATTATAGAAAAAAAAGAAAAAATGTTGGGATCAGAGACTAAAGGTTGATGTTAAGCATAAAGGTATTCTTTTAACAGTTAGAATAATAAGGAGTTGAACCATAGAATTTCGTACAGAAAAAATAAAGAGGAAGGAAGCGTGCACATGAAGGAGAATTGGTTTACGACAGAGATCTAACAAGAAGGCAAGTAAATCATTTAAGAACATCCATGATGGGACATGTAGTAAAGAGCGAACATGATGATAAAGTAGTGGCACCGCATAAACATAAATGAAAAACGATGAGAGGATTTTGACAGCATGGAAAACCAAATGCATGATTCACCAGAGGATATGAAGTTAATGAAGCATTAAGGCAAGGAATGAATGCTAAGGCAAGTGGATTAGACTACAAGTTTGGGAATGAAGAATAGAAACAACTGATGATGAGTGATAAAAGCAGTTGAAGGGTCGATGGAAAGAACTTATTTTTGTTCATAGGTTTCACAAAGAGTAGCAAGAGTAGAGAGCCAAGAGAACAGAGATAGAGCCAAGTAAGAAAAGTTGTAGAGAGAATTTACAGAGAGCTATGGCACCACCCAAAGCAGTTGTGACATCATTGTCATAGAAGGATAAACAATGCTCCAAGCCACCTATAGTATCGGTATATGAAGAGACTTCGGGAACATCCACGTTAGAGCCAAGTTCAACCGACTTTCCAAGGGATTATGTGCCACCAAGAGAGCCATCAACAAAGCTAGTCAACTTACAGAAGGAAGAAAAGTATGAGCTTGTGGAGCCATAAATTCCACTAGGCATAAAAATTGAAGTAGAAAGTTGAAAAGGAGTTCCATGCTTATTCGATTCAGTTACTGCTCAGGAAGAACATATTAAGTTAGAATTAATATAGAAGAGATATCAATACAAGCAAGAGAAAATATCACAACTGCAAAGGAGACATTTCTTAATTTCTTGACAACATGGAAGAAGGCTTGAAGTGGCTTGGGACGAGCCACAGGTGAGTGTTGGGGGCATGTTGGAGCAGGTTATATTGGGTAAGTTTGGGAATTGTGCAAGAGCGGATCATGTGATAAGTCAACAAATGAGTCATGCATGCAGAATATAGTTAACATATTTTAAGGAGTCAGTGTGCAAGGGGTAGAAGTTAGTTAGGAATTTTGGGACATTTTGTCCACTTTGTAACCTATTTGTAACATGCTTAGCTCTATTGTAAAACTATAAATATGTAATGGGTTTTTGGGGTAGAGGGGGATTTTGGCTAGTGGTTAGCAGATGAGTAGTTGATTAGCTTGTAAGTTCAATATTGTACTTTTTTCGAGTTGATGAGTATGAGCTGAGTCGAATATTAGTCAAGAGGCATGTGTGCACTACAACATAGAACAACTTGGGCAGGTTTGGGTTTTTATTGAAGATCATTCTATGAGCGCAGTGCATACCCATTGTAAGGAAGACTATGATTGAATAATATAAGAAGATATCCTTTGTGGACATAGCCCAGTTTGAGGTGAACCCTGTTAAATCCTTGTTTTCTTATGTGTATGATGTTATGATGTGTTTTCTTTCTGTGATGTTCATTGTGCACATATAATATATGCTTAATGGTTAATATGAACATGTATTGGATGGTACTGCACATATGTTGAATGGTTAAGTAGGATGAATATGTCAGATTTTATGGTACTATTATGGTTTTGTGCACAAAATATATGAATCAATGTTAAGTAAATAGTAAGGATGAATGCCTCATATTCCCCCATGACTGTGAAAGCCTGGTTCCTATAGTTCCCATAGGTACCTAGGGTGAGAATTCACCTGCTTTCAGGTGATGCCGAAAGAGCCAGTATCTTGGGATTTTTTGGTGAATTAATGTTTAACCTTGGGTCTACCCACTGTGTTCCAACAATGACAAAGCACAATTCATCGCTGTAGGAAAAGGGAAATTTGAGCGCATGTTTGTGTTGATCCTAGGCCAGACAAGCAATCTGAATATTGACTACGACAACTGTTGAAAACTCTGTGATTGTGGGTTGAAGGTGGTATTTTCCATCATTTTTTGGTATCAGAGCAATGTTGTGTCTAAGGAATCATGTCACCCAGGTGAGGAGGAAGACATAGGAATGTGGTAACTGATGAGTTATGCTACGAGCTGAGGCACATCCAGGAACAAATGGAGGCCATGGAGACAACTTAGAGGAGAGAACTTGACATAGGAGATGTCAGTGAGAGTTAAGACACAAGCTTCGATGAGGAAACAAAAGGAGCTCCAAAATGAGAAGCAACAGAGGAAAAACTAGTACGAATGGTCACAAGGGTTGGATCCAGGACTAAGATGGAAGTGCCCACATACGAAGGTAATTTAAATGTTGATGAATTACTTGACTGGATAAATGCCATGTATAAATATTTTGATTATGAAGAGGTAGAAGAGGAGAAGAAGGTGTAGCATGCAATGACTAGGCTAAAGGGACATGCAACTCTATGGTG
>JZKD02S2083264.1:480671-492703 GCA_000966675.3 Picea glauca | reverse complement strand
GTCTACATCAAACCCTAAAACGCATCCAGAAACCCCCAGTGTATCAGATCTGCATGTTAGAATAGGAAGATCGTGGCAAATATCTTGATCAGCCGGATCAGGGATATTTCATACACACCCTTCACAGACACCACTTCGTGGTTCAATATGTGGAAGTTCATCAACCATATGTAGATGATTCATATGTCGCAAAGGTCCAAAGTTGGTATGAACTAGATGTTGCTTCCATTCCATGTTGGTGTCATTGGTATTGGCTACCATTGCAATAAAATGATTTTGAGCTGAGGAAGAGACTTGCCCTAGTTTGTACTTATGATTAGATTCATCACAATATCTAGAGGAAACGACTTTGAAGCCATCATCCATGCCCTTCATGATCCCTTTGTGTTGTGAAAACTTAATCGTTTTATTGGTGTGTGTAATGCAATATATAGAAAGTAAGTTTTGTGCAACTCCTTGAACATGGAGAAGATCTTCAAATCTAGCTTTGTCAATGATGACATTGCCATAGCCTGAGACTAGTAGGGATGAGTTATCACCAACAATTACTTTCTCATACCTGTGCTGTTAGCAAGGTCCATGAAGTAAATGGTATGTGGTCTTGACGAAGGCTTACAAGGTTAACTAGCCAAACCAACTAGCTTGGCCAGCTCCTGAGTTGGTTCAGCCCACCCATGCACTCCCAAGTCCCAAAAAATAGAAAAATGATGCAGAAAAACGAAAAAATGGTGTCCATCCCTACCAAACCCTAACTCGTCTTTATATAATGTAGTTATTTTGATGATATGTAACTATTTTCTGTAGCATAATGTTTTTTGAACTCTAGTGGCTATTTAGAAACTTGATGTTTATGTATTTTGTTTCAGATATGTGTTGCACTTGATGCCATTTTTCTATATTCACCCTTTCATGCTATATACATGAGCAAACTTTGCATAGTTGGTGTCTAATGGTTTGGAATTTGGATTTACATTGATGTATATCAATATGTATTTTTTTATTTAAAATTTGCATGTTTTATGTATTTTTTAGTCAATTGGTTCTTCAACCTGGTTTTCTGGGATGTTCCATGTTCCAACATGGGGAGAACCTAGATCTCAAAGTTCCCGTCTGACTTCACACACGATCTCTATGCAGTGTCCAATTAAAGCAATAGCAACTTAAAAGGTTTCCCTAATTAAACTACACTGACCAGCCCTAGTTCTGTATGAGCTTACTTCCAGAGGTCGAGACTAAGCTCGTAGAGGAAGGGCCGGGAACAATACTAGGGGGAATTGAGGGGATTGGTTTATTTTGCCAAATTGAAATGAACATAAAAGTAGAAACTGAAATTGAAACTAATCTAACAATTAAAAATTACTTTGCCAAAAAAGAAAATCTAATCTAATCTAATCTAAGAAATTGAAACTAGTTAATGTTTTGTGGTGTTGTGGGTTAATTTTATGGTTTATTTTACTTTTCCTTTAGGTTAAGATTGTAAAACTTGAAGCAAATGAAACCACAAAAAACAATCACACAACAACACTGCCCCCCTTGGGGGAAAAAAAGAGTGGGGACTGTGTCCCACTTATATTATTATGAAGGTTACAATGATCTCTTTTGGGAAGGCTTGTGATCCTTTATAAAGAGGATCCTACAAGTTTTACAAAGTTTTAGAAAGGTTTATTTATCAAAGAGGCGCTCCCAGGTGTCCCGGATGCTTCGATTCCGCCAAAAATGGGCAGTCTCCACTTTTTTATTCACCAACCTGCACAAAACAGCAAGGTACTTGTGCCAAAATGCTGCAAAACAACTATTAGAAGATACTTGCAAAAGAGGTTAGTGTAGCACTAAAGATTCATAAAAAAATTCTAAGTAAAAGAGCAACTAAACTAATATTTCACAACACCAAAGTAAGCTAAATGATTATCTTTTTTGATGACGTTTGTTTGCTGTTAGGACAGCAAACAATCAAACACTTATATTGCTAGATGTTGAAATGGAAATGCCCTTTAAAGAGATTACTTATTAGCCTTTAAAATTTAAAGAAAAAACTTGCTAAAAGTAACTCTTCCTATGCTAGATCTATACTTGAGATATAACTTTTAAAAGGAAATAGATCTAACTTTCTTTGCATGCACCTTTAGATGATAGATTTTGGAATTATACTTTAGATCTAAGAGCTTGCATGCAAACAAGAAAACTAGAATTAGAAAGAGAATTTGAGAGAAAGGAGAGGGAGAAAGAAGTTYCTCMAGCCTTGAATCCTTTGCGTTATGGGGTCCTTTGGTGAATGGTAGAGGAATCCTTTGTTAATCAAAGCCTYGGAAAGAGTGAAKGATGTTTCTCCTATCTTTTACTTCTCCAAGCTTCGGTAACCTGTCAAACTTTKCTTACACTTTTGCAAACATTCTGTTAGGAAAGGTAGATCCTACATCAAAAGAAACTCAAAGGAGCATGTTAGTTCATTGGAAAAGCATGCAAATTAAGAATCTTTTAGAAATAGAAATCTAGTAAAATCTAAATAACAATCTAGCTAAATAGATCTTACCCTATAATGTGATAGCACACCTTCAAAGGCCTTAGATGGAATAGATACACAAAATTGAAACACATATACAAGTTACCTCAATAGTTAAACATGATATCCAAGCATTCACACATTAGCAACACACACCATGGACCTCCAAWGTCTTTCTTTATTTCAATAGCATCAAAKCATTACAAAGATAGTACAACAAGCCTAGTCCAACTCCCATTAGCCAAGAARAGGAGGGTCRACTTGCTTAAATARCCAAATGGGTGAAGATCCCATGGCAAATGTGCATGCCAAGTGGAGAGGTRYGCATGGMARGAGTGAGGGCGAGTGACAAAGGATGGGAGAGTGGGATTGGCACATCTCCACTTGAGGATGAGTGGTGGAAAACCACCTCAACGAGTTAGGTGAGAGTGGGGGAAAGTCAATCCTTGGGATTGATGTCCCCACTTGGGAGTGCGCTACCTCAAGGGAGAGGTACACCCTCCTTGTTTGGAAACTCCTTCAACTTTGACACCTCACTCACTCTTGAGTTAAGTCGCCTTTCTCTCCAAGAGAACTCCCCACCTCTCTCTTAGACTCAAGACAAGAGGAAAACATGTTTAAGACATTTTTCCTTAATAATAGGCTTGCTGATTTTTATTGATTTTTTGCCTTTTATTTGTCTTTTTGTGAGAGAAACTAATTTTGAGTGATTAAAATCACTTATTTTCACTCACAAAGTGGATACTTAGATAAAGTGGGTATTCTGGATGTGAAAATGAATACCCCAAAGGCATATGATGCCTCCTAGTACTACTTTTTTAACTTATCACTAAATTACAATTAAAAAATCCTGTTTTGCAGGAAATTTTTTATTGATTCAAAACATTAAAAAATCCTAAGGTGGACTTAACGCAATTTCCATATGACTCAATATTAATGAATAGCATGGTAATATAAACATTAGACACTAGACTTAGATTTTCCAAGATAAGGCCTCACCATCAGTACACACTCCAGCTTTGGAGGAATTGAGTGAAAAAACTCAGAAATTATAACTCGCTTAGAAAATTAATCCGGGCGAGAAATAATTATTAATTAATAAGTAAAAAGAACACTCTAGATTTGTGCACTCATGATTTAGTCTTAGGAGGCTAAGCGTTTTACAAATTCATCATGCTAGATACATTTTATTACAATGCCCCATGGGGGGATGAAAATGCAAAAAAAAGTGGTCATATTGGCCGGCTGGACTTCTGAACTCTGAATTTTGAGCAACTGCTTGCTCAATCTTTGGCGGCTCAACTGCAAGTCAATCCTTGTACAACTTGGTGGATAACATGTTCCATGTTCTTTTCTATGTCCTGTTTCAGTTCAGCTCTTAAGAACATTGACATTCCCTAAAGAAGTCTCACTTGCACATAATAAAATGTTTATTGTTTGCAAACTTCAGGATTTGGGAAGCAAGATGGAGTACAGTTGCATCATGCTCACATTTGTTTCTGCAGAAGTAAAAATCCATTTATTTTCTTTTAGAGATATCAGAGTTCTGTAACCCTTTTGAATATATAGTTTGACCACTGGATAAATTGGTCTACTAATACACCTGTTAACAAATTAGCTATTCTCTTGTCTAACATATGGAAACAAAAAATTTGCAACCTGGTAAAATTAGACCATGTCTCTAATACTATGCAAAACTTAGTGGTTTCTCTTCTCTTCTTGGATGTATAGATGACAGTCAATTCTAAATGGGCTTTAGTTTATTGTCTCTTATGCAGCATGCTGGAGGTCAAGTGTTCAGGACTATTAAGTCTTTGGTGCAAGGGTGTGAATATACACAAGCTGCATCAGCAATGATCATTGTGGAGGATGCAAGGGCAGCACCTCGAAATTTAAGGCAATGTGCATCAGAGTATAGGATACCTTTAATGGTTTGTGCTGAATCCTGGTCTTTAAGTCATTTCATAATATGATTCAATGAGAAGACAAACATGTTTCTTTTCAGACAACATTCCTCTAAATGTCTAGTTAAAATTTTGGAATTCTCCAGCAAAACGGAGTCTCTAATTTTTGCAGTACCTTGTTTTAATATATAAATGATGAAGACACTAACATATAGGAAAGAACATCTGGACATTGAGATGTGTGAATTAGTAAGATGCCACCTTTTACAACAGCTTGTAAAAGATTATATGATTAAAAATTTCTGACTGCTAAAAAAGTTAGCCTGATCTGCTTCTCTAGGTGCAAAAATGGAGATGTGTGAAACATATTTATTTTTAATAGGAACCCGTCTTTTTATGGAGGGCCAAGTTGCAGGAAATGCCTAATTCATCCATGTACCAGTACTGGAAACTTGCTGAAACACAGAAATGCCCTGAGCTGTAGCATATGATGTTTTGCAATTTGGAAATGCTACAGGCTACGGAGTAGGGCGTTTTGGCATGAAACCCCCAACGTTTCGGTGCATTGTTTAAGTTTTTTGGGCCCACCCAAGTGCTGATGAGGGGCGTGGGACCCATAAGAAGTCTAAAAAGCCCTAATCTATGGAAAAGGAAGACAAATTAATCTCTAATTTGTTTCTAAACCTACCTACAAAGTAACTTATCATTCATATTTTCTTGCAAGATAATGTGTTATTATAAAAAAAGCTATATATATATATATATGTTGCATTTCCCCTGACTTATCTGTTTGGGGGGGGGTCTCATTTCCAAGTGTTCTCATTTCTGAAACCTGTACCCATTTCCAAGTTTTGTGGTTAGATGGGCAGTTAACCTGGAAATAAGCTTGACCCACCCTCACACAAGTGAAGAATAGGGTTTGCTAGTACCTTGCCAGTGCCATATGATAATCTCCCTGAAGGCTACATCAACAATATTCAATATAATCAGTCCAAGAAAAAGTCTGAAGCACGCGAGTAAAGCTTCCGATCTGATTTAGGGTTTGAGTTCAGTCACGGCCATGCCAAGCCAGGGCGGAGGGGAGCCGCCACCCCCTCCCTCTCCAACCTCGCCCTTCAGGAAACTAGTCGCAGCTTGTAGTAAGAAAGCTCCCCAGGCTGAAGCGCCAAGTTTTGTAAAGAGACTGGATGATGTTCCAGAGATTAATCTTCCCCCGGAGCAACCAATGAAGGTCTCTCTTTCCCTTTCAGATCGCGGCCTGGTAGGTCAGTTCATGGGCCTCTGGCCATCAACCAAATCAACAGACAACTGGATTCAAAGGAATTGGCGACCGCTGATAACAAACAGCGTAACATGTTACGCGGTTGGAAGAGGATACTTTATTTTCGAATTCATCTCTCAGGAGGACTGAGATCTAATCTTCAGAAACGAACCATACTTCATGGGCACACAGGGGCTCTACCTGAATCGTTGGACTCCCAGCTTCGATCCAGCCTCAGAAGTGCCAAAAGATGTCCCTATCTGGGTAAGACTTCCGAACCTGCCAATACACTGCTGGAACTCCTCATCACTGCAAGCCATCGGGAATGGACTAGGACACTACATTGATAAAGCCGATCCAAAAGACCAGTATTCCTGTGCAAGGATCTGTGTGGAAGTTGATCTGGAGGTCAGCTTGCCGGAAGCGGTAAAACTAAAGGTAGGAGATTGGCAGCATCTACAAAAACTGGATTATGAGCAGCTTCCATTCAAATGTAGAGGATGTCACGAATATGGCCACTTCCAAAGAAATTGCCCAAAAAACCCAAATACAGAGAAAGAAGGAGAAGAAGGTTGGCAACAACCCAGGAAAGGGAAGCCGAAGTCAAAAGGTCCAAGAGCTGAAAAACCAGCTCCAGCTCAAGATAAGCACCCAGGAACCAAAGAGTCGGCTAACAGCTTCAGGGCTCTGGGAGCTGGAGGTGAGACAGAGGATCCGTGCAAAGACGTCCAAGAGGAAGAAGAACGAGGCACCCAAAACCCGGAAGACGGAGAAACCCAAAAGATAACAGGAGTGGAGAAAAACAACTCCCCTCCAAGGAATGGGACGAATCAAGGCACCGAGGATGGGGAGATCTCGTTCGGGAACGATTCAGAAGGGGCAAGTGAAGCCTGGGACACCCCCAAGAAACCGGGAAGAGGCAGGAAATCCAAAAAAGAAGAAAGAGATCAGGAAACCTACAAGGACGTTTTAAAAGGAGCACAACCAACCATCAAACAACTGATCGGCGTGAGACAAACAAGGAAGCTAGCTAAAGCCTCCCAAGGAGGCCATTCCCCTCCTCAAGGTAATCAATGAAGTTAATTTCCTGGAACTGTAGGGGTCTAGGCAGCAAAAGGAAGGAAGAAGCTCTCAAGGATATAATCAGAGCATCGAAAGTGGACATCCTACTCATCCAGGAGACCGAGATGAGTCAACAAGACTCTATTAAAGTTTCAAAAAACGTTTGGAGAAATAGCCAAGGTTTCGCTGAAAATGCCAGAGGTGTGTCAGGAGGACTCTGCACCCCGTGGAATGCCTCCAAAATAGATCTGATCAGTTCAGACTCCTGCATGCATTGGATCTACTCCCAACTCCTCCACAAGGAGACCGGACATACGGTCTCTTTAATATCTATGTCCCACAGCATATAGAGGAAAAAAAGACCTGTTGGAAAACCCTCCTAGACATCTTAACAAGCAATGATCTAGAAAATATCATCCTCGGAGGGGATCTAAATGTAACTCTGGCCCAAGAAGAAAAGCAAGGGGGATCTATTGTAAGGGACCCAACTAGAGAATGGGTCGAAGACCTAATCTCAGCATGGGACTTAATGGATATTAAGCCGCTTAAGGGCCTATATACGTGGACCAACAAAAGGGTAGGGCTAGGGCATATCGCAGCCCGTCTAGACAGATTTCTTGTCCAAAGTTCTTTCTTGACCCTTGGGCTCATAGCCTCCTCAGAGATTCTCCCACACAACACCTCTGATCACAAGCCAGTAAGCCTAGAGCTAAAAACTGATCAAGGCCAGGGGCCCATCCCCTTCAGATTCAACCCATCTTGGACACAGGATAAAGACTTTATGCGCATAGTTTCCAGCGTGTGGACAAGCAGGGTAAATGGATCCGCGTTTTATGTCTGGGAAGAAAAATTGCGTAGGCTTAAGGCTGCGCTAAAATCCTGGGCAAAAAGTCAACCTGACCCAGCCACCTTGTGCAAAGAAGCCCAAAGGCGTCTGGAGAGCCATCAGCTCGAATTGGAAAATAGGGAGGTCACACAGCAGGACCTACTCAAAGAGGACCACCTCCAAAGGCAGTGGCACAAGGCCTGCAGGGAGGAAGAAGGCTATTGGAGGCAAAAGTCCCGCAGTCTCTGGCTGAAGGAAGGCGATAAAAATACTAGTTATTTTCATAAGCAAGCGGAAGCAAGGAAGCATTATAAGGCAGTGATAGAAATCTAGGTCCAAAACATTACAATCTCAGATCAAGAAGGCATTAGACAGGCAGCATTTGAAACCTTTGGAACCCTCTACTCAGAAACACAAAGGGCAAGCTTTGACCCCCAAGTTACCCCCTCTCCATAGTTCCGAACCTCATAAAGGATGACATCAACCTTAGACTTGTGGAGGAAGTCTCGCAGCATGAAATAAAAGAGGCACTAGACCAAATGCACTTGGATAAGGCCCCTGGACCGGACGGATTCACAGCCAGATTCTACCAACACTGCTGGGGGATAATCAAATCTGATCTCACTAAAATGATAAGGAAATCGCAAGTGAGCAGCAAGCTAGGAGGGAGCACAAACTCGGCCTTCCTGGTACTCATCCCAAAAGAGAAAGGAGCGCTCAACTTTAACCGCTTCAGGCCGATTTCCCTCTGCAACACTAGCTACAAAATCCTTACCAAGATTATAGCAAACAGATTGAAAACAGTTCTCCCTCTCATAGTACCAGAGAACCAGGGAGGATTCATCAAAGGTAGGCAAATAGCAGACAACATCATCCTTGTGTAAGAGGCTCTTCATTCAAGCATCCGCAAGAGAGACAAAGGTATGATTATTAAGCTAGATCTTGCAAATGCTTTTGATAGGGTTAATCACAATTTCCTATTTGAGGCAATGAGGAAGTTTGGGTTCGATCAGTCCTTTGTGAACTGGGTCAGAGCCTGATAGGGTCGCCATGGATAGCCCCCATGGTAAATGGAAGAGTAACAAAATTTTTCCCAGCCTCCAGAGGATTAAGGCAAGGGTGTCCTCTCTCGCCCCTCCTTTACGCAATCCAGGCTTCGGTTCTAAGCTACCAGTTGGAAAACTCCAAAGCCCAAAGCAACCTTCAAGGGATAAAAATAGCACAAGGCGTGAAGGAAATTAATCATGCCCAATTTGCGGACGACACCCTACTGCTAGGAGGGGCAAGCCCAATAGTAGCAAAGAGGTTTAAGGAGGAGCTAGATGCATATGCAGCAGTTTCAGGAAGCGAGATAAGTCAAACAAAAAGCAAGATCTATGGCTGGAATATCATGCCCAAAGAAATGTTGGGAATTTCTAGAGTATTGGGGATGGAAGGACACACCAATTGTGAAGCCTTTACCTACCTAGGAATTCCTACCTTCAAAGCTGCCCCAAGGGCCTCACACTGGAACCACCTAATAGACAAGCTGAAAAAGAGAATTTCCTCCTGGGGGGCGAATTGGGTAAATCTAGCAGGGAAAGTAGTCCTAATCAAGTCAGTTCTGGCCAGTGTGCCCATTTATTAGAACTCATTGCTACTAGCCCTTGGCTCCATAATTCAAAAAATGGAAGCAATGCAGAGAAGCTTCCTGTGGGAGGGTGGGAAGCAGACAGGCAGGAGACTGCACCTAATAAGTTGGGATAAAATCTCCAAGCCCCTCCTGGGAGGAGGTCTTAACTTCAAAAAAACCCAAGTACAGAATCTGACTTTGGGGGCGAAACTGCTCTGGCACATTGTCAGCGGTGATCTTGCCTGGACCAAAGAAGCTCTGTGGAAAAAATATTTCAGGGGAGCTAGGGAGAGATGCATAGAAAACCAATGCAGGGAGGCTAAGGGGTCCCCAATCTTCACCCTTTGCAAAAAGTCCTTGGCTCTTTTCACTCCTCACCTCACCTGGGTGCCGAGAAATGGGAAGAAAATCAAAATCTGGCAGGACTCTATTCTAGGAGACCCTCCTCTAGAACTAAGACAGGACTTGCAACGATTAAAAGATTGGATGGACAGGCAGAATTTAAAGACACTCTTCGATATCTCAACGTGGGGAAAGGACAGATGCAAGTCGTGGCAAGGATGGGAAGTGGGCAACTTACCCCCGGATTTAGAAGGTGACTGGTGTGTTCTTAAGCTTTGTCTTCAGGGGAAAGCCCCCCTTAAAAAAAAGGGAAGGACGAGAGAGGCTGGGGGAAGAATGCTCTTCCTTACTCTACCTCCTTGGGCTATAAAACCTTCCTAAGCATCCCCTACGTCCCACCCAATCCATCCCTCTGGAAATCCATTTGGCGATTTAATTCCATTCCCAAAATCGATCTATTTCTCTGGACTCTTGGCCATAATAGCATCCAAACAGGGGAGAACATCCAAAGGAAAGGTTGGGAGGGCCCCTTCAGATGTCCTCTGTGTCTTCAGGCTGAAGAAACTTCAGATCACCTCCTCCTCAATTGTAATTATTCAAAGGAAGTATGGAGGATGGCAATTGGATTGCAAACTGATTTCCCCCGTCCTCAAGACATCAAGACCCTCCTCCAAAGCTGGGACTCCCTATACCCATTCCAAATTCAGAAACAAAGCTTTGCCTCGGGGCTTTGGAGTGCAATCCCAAGGTTTATCTTGTGGGGGCTTTGGTTGGAAAGGAATAACAGAGTTTTCAGGGAGAAGAAAAGGAGCACACCCCTAGTGGGCGCCAATGTTCAAGCACTCTTTGGCGAATGGGCCAATTATCTTCCCCAATCTCAGTACAGCAGGAAGATGGAAGAAAAGGAAGAACTCTGGCTGGCCCAGTTTAAAATTCAAAAACAAAATGAGAGTATAGACAACAACATGCACCAAGAGGATTGGGAAATAAGGACAGGGAAGAAGGAATTCGTCAATTGGAAGAATGAAATGAAGGCCTATATCATGTCCTTCGACGGGGCCTCAAAGGGGAATCTAGGTCAAGCAGGTGGAGGAGGGACGATTGAAAGCCCCAATGCAGAAACTTTGGTGAGATACGCCCTGGGCTTAGGCATTGCCACCAACAACTGCGCAGAAGCAACGACTTTATGGCAAGGCCTGTGTCAAGCCAACAAGCATGGGATCCAGAACTTGATCATCATAGGAGACTCCCGAATGATAATTAGTGCCATTATCCACTCTTCCAAAAATAAAAGTGCACAACTTAACAACCTGCTGAAATATCCCTGATCCGGCTGATCAAGATATTCGCTACTGTTCTAATGCTCTGACGTGCAGATCTGATACATTGGGGGTTTCTGGATGCGTTTTAGCTGTGTGATTGAGATGTTCTTCGGTTATTGTGTTTGCATGTTGGTTATTGTGGTTGCATGTCAGTTATTACATGTGCATGTTGCATAATTAAGGTTTAACAATCATATAAAGATGCATGCAAGAGTATAGAATGTCAAATGCTCAATATCATGAATAATAATGGTTCATGCATGGAAATACAAATAGCCTACTGAAAATATAGAGTCTAGACGTCAGTCCGATCCCCTAGATCTGTACTAGAATACAATCGAATAACAGAAAAAATACCCGTGACTGTAAGCAGACAACAGATCTGCTGCATGCACGGATAGATAGGCAAAAATGAGCGATCCCGAGGAAATACGGTAACCGCTGCCAGCTGGAAAACTCAATCTAAAGAATCCACCGTCAAAATGGGCTCGAAACTGCTCCAATAAGTGCGCCCTGGTCTCTACACTGGAAGGAATGTCTGTCGAAACTCGGATCGGACCTCTACTGCACTGGATCTGGACCCCTGGGGGGTTTGCGCCCCTCCTTGGGCACTGAATGCGCCCCAAAAGATTCCACCGTCGGAATCGGCCGCTATATAGCTCAAAACGATCGTGTCGTCAAATGATGAAATGGGTCGGAAGGGTTTGGCTGGATCTGCTAGGGAACACCTGCATGCAACGCCAAACGTCTGTCCGGGATGACTGCGCCCAAAATGGCTGGATGGATCGATCTGCAAGATTCCACCGTCGGAATCTGATGATATATGGCTCAATGGAAGCGCTCTGGCTGGATCTCTACTGGGTCGGAATGAATCTGCAATCGGGACATAGGTGTACTGTAGATCTTCGAATCTCCAAAATAGCTTGCGCCCTCCTTGGCTGAGCTGTGCCCTCCACACTGAATACTCCTGAAATGAACGGTGAAATACCTAGATGGTATCTCCGATGGGCTAGGGTGTGTCTCTCAACACCGAAACCGATCAAGGGTGGTACAAAACAATAAGGTCGGCTCTCCTCCTCCTCTGGAAGCTCTCGACATCAAATCATAACAATGCATAATGAATTAGGTTGCTTTACCCTTCCTTTATAGCTTCCCGAAACCCTAATTCGTTGTTGACCTTTTCCCTCCAAGTGACTTTTACTT
>JZKD02S2083264.1:444298-474170 GCA_000966675.3 Picea glauca | reverse complement strand
GCCTATATTTTTAATCTATTGTAGTCCCTCTTTTCCTTCATTTTTATGCATGCCTCAAGCATTGCCTTTGCTGAGATGTAATTTTTTGGCTTGTTCAATAGAAGCTTGGGTATTCCATTATATATGATTAGCTTGTGTGTTATAATTGTAGAAAGTATAAAGAAAAGAGAAATTAGCATGGTATATTGTTGGTTGATCTAGGCAAATTTTCAGTTGGTTTTCATTTTCATTTGTCGTTTCCTCCCATAAGTGGTTGGGTTCTCTCGTTCTTCTTCTTCTTTCTGACTTGGACTTTGATTATTCAGTAATACTTCATGAAAATCCGCATCAAAAACTTTTCAATCAATGTTTCGAACCATGAGTCATATTCATTATTAGGACAAAAAGAGTTGAAGAAGAGTGATTGATCATAGACTATTAATTGTTAGTTTATGAGTCCCTAGACAATCACAAAGTTTGATACCACCTTCTTATGAGTTGCCATGCTTATCCACTGATGAGATTTTGTCATTATCCACTCATGAGTTGTCAGCGAGGTCTAGTCTAGAAGTGGTGAAATCCATGTACTATAAATTGATATTAGGAGATGAATACAAATGTAGAGAATGACTTGAAGCCTTTTCCACCAAATTCTCTTGTGCTTGCTTGTGCTCTATTTTTGAACATGGCATTAGAGCTCTTATGGTCTTAAGGGCATGATAACACCATGGCAGTTTTCCATGGAAGGTGAGGAATTGTGACTCCTGCACGGTAATCATCCATGAGAGGTGTCGTCAATGGTGTGAGATGACCGTGTTGAAATGATGGTGCTTAGATGAGCATGAAGTAAAAGGAAATGCAGATCTACACCCTTTTGAAGGCATAGTGGCAAAGAGAAGGTTATATATCTCTGAATTTCTTATCGATTTAAGATGCAAATGCTTTTTTGAATGTATTTTGGAGAATATGTGATTGTATGTTGAATGTGGATATATAGCAAAAGAAGCCAAGGATTTCCTTGTTGAGTTGCATAGTGGTTTTTTTTAATGAGGAAAGAAAAGTGATGCTTTAGATTGAGGGTTTTTGAATTTAGATCTATTGTCTTTCATGCGGATCTAAGGCTCATATCTCATAGCTAAATTGATTTACCTCCAAAGTCCTGCAAGAATACAATTTGTTGAGTGGTCTTGCTTTGTGACAGGCTTCTACATTTCTTCTTGTTTATGTAACTAGATCTTAGAGAGAGAGAGGGGAGGAAAATGGCAGATATATCTATGCAATGGTTTATTTGTTTGGTAGTAGAGATCCAAAACCTCACTGGAAAAAGTCGGATTGTATCGCTCAATTGAGATAGTTGTTGATTTTTTCATGATCACACATGATTGGGCATGTGCATTAGACTTAGCTTTGGTAATTTTGATCTGCATAGCACCCAACATTGTGATCCTTACTTCTAGAGATATGTTTTCTTCACACACTACTCCCATTATCAAAATTCGTTTGAGAAAAATTCAAAACATTATACAATGCTTGAGTAGTAACAAGCTTGACCTCATTGCTTGATCTATTATTTATTAATGTTAAGCTCAAATGAATGCATTCCTTGCACAACCACTATAAAGATGGAATTTGATGTGGGCCAAATCCATTTAACTTGCAAAAACACCTCTAATAGATGGTCGACTGCATTTTAACACCCAACACCTGAGTAATATAACTCCAAGCCCATACAATGAAGGGTTTAACTCTATACCAAAAATGATGGAATACGGGTTCAACTTTAAACCCCTTAACCCTTTTTCCAAACCTCATCCCTTAACTGGTCAAAAATCCCATCACTTAAATCTATGTCAATAGAGTTTAATTATTTCCAGTTAAACTATTTCTAACATGCCACCAGAATCACCAGGTCACCTGGATCATCGAGCCACCAAAACCTTTCCACCTTCCTTGCTCCATGTCCTGGCCATTGGGACATCATCCAACTGGCCCACTGGGCCCTTTAACTCTGTGCCTTAATGTTACTCATGTTCGGTTACACTGGGCACCGATTCACTCATCCAACCGGGCATTGGTTCACTCGTCCAACTGAGCACTGATACTACTCTATACATCCTTGCGCCCTCATCAATTTGGTTGTTTAATTGGTCCATCGAACATAGGGAATTTAAAGCCACTGAGACACTTTTAAAGATTAGTCTTTTGCCAGGATTTATTTGGCTCGTTCGGTTGCTCATTCCCAGTTGTTGATATATTTCGATGATCAACGATCGAGGTTTAGCTTCCATTGCATCACATTGATCACGGCGAAGTTCATATGAACTTTGACTCGATTCTCCTCAATCTCGTTCCTCTTCAAGCTCAGAAATTTTACTTGCTTCTCCTCGATGTTCCTTCACATAGAAACTCACCTTTCATAACTGCATACACAATTTAACTATTACATGGTGTATACAACAAAACCCTGATTATCCATTCACAGAGTCAGTAATCATTCACACAGAAAGATCAAACACAAGTCCACGCAATAACACTGAGGCATCATCTGCACTCTAAAGGCATAATGCAATACTTCATTAATGAAACTCTATACATGGTTTCTTTAAACTCATAAACCCTCTTACTTCTCTATTGCCTTTATCTGGCTTGATTTACACAATCTTGGGAATTTCTTTGGCCCTGGCACCTATTTTGCCTAATTTCACTCTATTTTGGCCACAGTGTTCATGAGTGAAGGCTTACATATTTATGTGGAAGATAAACTTCCAGACTACTAAAATTGATCCCTAAAATATTGTAACTAATTACAACAATCGCATTCCCCTATCAACTATCTTATCTTGACTCGGATTACATACATACGAGGATCAATAAGATCGAATTGTTAGGAACCTAACCCCTCACATAGATAGAATGCTATATTTTCCATGTAATAAAGGCTGACATTAGTTAATAAGGCCTATTTAATAAATATGAACAAGTCAATGTAAGAATACATAATAGAAGTTTCCGCTTCTAGAAAGATCTTCATCCGGAATGTTCTTTAGAAGATAAAATTAGTATAAATAAGAGTAGGAGGCATGATAAAGCTTTTTCTTGCAAATTATTGTAATAGAGCATTGCTCTGTTGGAGGTTGCCCCCTCGAAGAGGTAAGTGAACATTGCTCCCATTTCAATAAAGGTATCATTTTGGTATGTTATTCTCTACATTCTGTTGTTTTGTTGGTAATTTTTGTTATATTCCTGTTTTTGCTTAATATCACATAACCAGGGGCATAACAAGTGGTATTAGAGCACTTTCCTTGGTAGGAATTGTGGGTTAATTTTTTTTCCAAGGTAGAAATGTGTTTCGACAACTTCAAACTACAGAGATATGTCATTCAACACATAAACCTGTGGTCGAGGAAGCATACATGTAGGAAATACAAGAGGTTTTTAAGTTCACATTGTTGGACACCCTTGTTGGTACCCCTTCGAGTGGTAGTGCATCAGACAACACCTGTATACAAACTTGCGCTTCCAGGTACCTCTGGTATATCGAGAGCCCCCCTAAGTATCTTGAAACCAGTCATAGATCAACCGATCGGTCGCCTGACTGTTATAGTGCCACCGAGAACAACACTCGGGAAGATACTCTCTAGTACATAGGTAATTAGGTAGTACGACTGAGGGTACAATTTAGCCTCTTTAGTTGGTGCCCTGAGATATTGGGTCGAGTACTACTGTTCGATCACACATGTATATCAGATAGCTATAACACAGAGAAAACCCTTGTCTGTAGGCACCCTGAAAAACTTTACCCTTGGGATGAAAAAAAAACAAAAAAGGAATAGACAAGATCTATTGCAGTGCAACCTTGCCTCATGCATTTGGGTTGCAAAATTAGTACACATTTTTTCTTGTTAAAAATTTGGGCATTTCGACACTATAGCATTATTCAGATCAGAGTATAACTCCGTAGGAGTGAAAAAAATGGGGCTTGCCAACACCCTTATTTGAGACCTATCTCATTGGATTCCCCTTTTCACCTTCATCATTTTGATTCCTATCATTTTAATCCTTTTTTTTACCTTCCCTCACCCTTACTTGAGACCTATCTCATTGGATTCCCTTTTTTTCTTTGATAGTTGTGATACCTATCACTTTTAACCTTTTTTTTACCTTCCCGCACCCTTATTTGAAACCTATCTCATTGGATTCCCCTTTTCGCCTTGATTATTGTGATACCTCTCATTTTTAACTTTTTTTTACTCTGTGGACCCATATCGTTCTCGACACTTATTTCCTGCTTATCCCATTGGTCTCCTCTCACTGCCTTGATCATCTTGGTATATATCAATTCTCTGCTTTCTTGTTCGTGGACCCATCCCTCTGTTGAAATTACTAAGACAACTGAGAGGGGGGATGAATCAATTGTTACTGTGCTTAAACAATTTATGACTTATTCATGGTTTTTAATCTCTTCCAAGTGACCATTAATATTATACAAGATATGAACACCATAAATAATGAACATCAGTCATACATAAGATATACATAGAGACATATTTTCATGAGGAAACCCATAAAGGGAGAAAACCTCTTCTTCTTTGAATGATATGCAGTCTTTTAAGTTTTGTACATCATCTATATTTGAGCACCAACTCAATGTGAGGCTACTACCTCTGTTTTACAAGCTCCAACTTGCTGAGAGCACCAAACCTCTTATTTCTCTAGCACCTACTAGAAGGAAGCATCAACTCCCTGAGTGTTCCAGCACCAACTGGACTTATACAAGCACCAACTTGCATACAAAAAACTCCATGTTTTCCCTAGCACCACCCTGCCACCCTGTTTTCTAGACACAACTAGATGGAAGATACAACTTCCAATATTCAAGCACCAACTTGAATATTAGAGGACCACAGTCCTCCCTAGCACTACCCTACCTCCCTGAGTGTAAATAAATGATTGAATAACCAACAATATAGGTATATCAATTCTTACCACTTCTTCTCTGTTCTGCAATTCTTCTCTGTTTTACTTTTCTTTTGCTTTGTTCATACTTGGCTTGACTTGCTTCTCTCTGTTTTGCAATTCTGCTCTTCTTTTGTTTGTTCCGAAAATTTGCTCTGCTTCTATCTATTCAGCTTCTGTTTCTCATCTCTAAGTTTCATCTCACACTGCGCATACTGTAATTTTTCCTTTCTTACAGTTCAACTCATTTTTCAGTTAGAACAACCAACCTTACACAGTCACTGCATATCTCTTTTATGCTCTCCCACCGATTCAGTTACACCTCGAATCTCCAAGGAAAACGCCTCAGCAACTGAATCGCCAAACGTCCAAGAACTATGATTCAATTCTGCTAACTGAATCATAACTGAACAATTAACCATGAGGTGAAACAATAGCCCTTCGATCAGATTCCCAATTAACCAGCACCATTGGATTACACCCGCAGGGTCTCACGCTTATCCCATATGTCCACTGGCTGTGACCAAGCGCTTATCCATAAAGCGTTTCGCGACTTTGGGAATCCTGTGATGAGTCATCTTGACTCTCCCAAGTCGCGATCTCTGAAATGGAGCTTAGCTACTAGCCCCTTCCCTTCATCCTTCGATGACGTGACCTTGGCTATGACCACGTGCCAAACATTCAGGCGCTTTGCTTGTTAAATCAACGGTCCAGAACTTTGGTGATCCGACGGTCTAGATCATTTCGTGATCGCATGTCGCGAGTTCTTGTGTCATATTCTTTTGACTCCTCCAATGTGCAAGTCAGCGAAATGCCAATCGCTCGCCATGTGTCCTTTGGCTCCAACGACCAGGATCATTTCGCGACCTCGCATATCACGAGTTCGAGGGGTTAGAGAACCTCCTTCTTTTGACCTTTTAGTCAGTGAAATGTTGATCTTTTGCCATGTGTCCTCTGGATCCTACGGCTCAGGTCATTTCGCGACTTCGCATATCGCGAGTTCGAGGGGTTAGAGCACTTCCTTCTGTTGACCTTCCAGTCAGCGAAATGATGATGTTTTGCCACATGTCCTTCAGATCGAATGCCCCCCTTGCTTTCGGGACTTTGTAAGCCCTCTTCACCTTGCACTTAAAGATCGTGCTCATTCTTCTGGATCCAATGGCAGTCATTCCTCACTCTCAGATCTTACACCTGAGATTTGTTCTCTTCTGCGTGCTCCTCTTGTCTAAATTCAGATCTAGCGGCCATCAAGAATTTAGGATGGGTGATCCAACGATCACTGTTGCTCTTCACTGTTGAGCTTATGCTTCTGATCTTGCCCCATTCTCTTGTTCGTCATTGTTGTGCTGATTTTTGATCTTGCCATCAATGACAACATGCATACTCTGCCTTCTATTTGTAAACATGCCAACAATCTCCCCCTTTGGCATTGATGGCAACCCCTTGAAGAACCTGAAGAGTTGGACTATCCTCTGAACATCCAACTATACCACTGTAGTATCCTTACCATTACCACTCTTTCTCCCCCTTTGACATCAATGTCAAAGAAGAAACATGCTCCCCCTGAGCTTTTGCAGTATATTTCAAAAGTATCAGATATGCAACAGACACATACTCCCCTTGACAATTATGAACAAAATAACCAGAGCTATATGCACCAGAAATATAACAAACATTCAATAAATACTCCCCCTGACAAGGTGAACAAATTAGACGAAAGAAGATATAACCCCCAACTTCTGACGAAGATATCCAAAAGGTGTCGCTGCTAACGGTTTAATAAAGATGTCAACTATCTGTTTTGTGGAAGGAATACAACTCAGTTGAACAATTCTGTTTGTAACTTGTTCTCTGAGAAAATGATATTTGATTGGTATATGCTTCGTCTTGGAATGAAGAACAAGATTCTTGGAGACACTAATGGCATTGGTGTTATCACAATGAATTGGAATCAGATCAATATAATTTACCTTCAAATCTGCAAGAGTTTGGATCATCCATAAAATCTGAGTGTAGCAAGGAGCAACATCAATGTGCTCTGCCTCTGTAGTTGATAAGGAAATAGATCCCTGCTTCTTACTAAGCCATGCTACTAATGAGTCACCCGGGAAGAATGCACCTCCACTGGTGCTTTTTCTCTCATCCACACAATTTTCCCAATCAACATCTGAATAAGCAGCTAACGGAAAATTCTGATTTTTAGGATACCACAGACCATAAGTCATTGTTCCCTTCAAGTATTTGAATATCCTTGTTACAACTACTAAATGACTTTTTTTAGGAGTAGACTAATAACGACCTACCATTCCAACAACCTGCATTATATTAGGACGAGATGTTGTGATGTACAAAAGACTGCCTATCATTGATCGATATGTCCTTTGATCAACATCAGGTGAAATTTCATCTTTACTGAGCTTACAACCGACCACCATAGGTGTACTAACAGGAGAATAATCTTCCATCTGAAACTTCTTCAACATCTCTCTCAAATATTTTTCTTGAGAGATAAATATTTCTGTAGAACTCTGGTTTACTTGTAAACCAAGAAAATATGACAGTTCTCCTATCATGGACATCTCAAATTCTGTTTGCATAGAGTTAACAAACCACTGGAAATAAGAATCATTAGTACATCCAAAAATAATGCCATCTACATAAACTAGAACAACTAGTAAATCATCACCTTTAGACTTGATGTAGAGATTGTTGTCAACAATACCTTTCTTGAACCCTTTGTCTTATAAAAAATTGTCCAGTCTATAATACCAAGCTCATGGTGCTTGTTTCAATCCATATAAAGCCTTCTTCAGCTTGCAGACATAGTTAGGATTATTTATTAGTGAGAATCCTTCAGGTTGCTCCATATATACTTCTTCCTTTAGATCTCCATTAATAAATGTTGACTTTACATCCATCTGATATACTTTAAAGTTTTTATGACATGAATATGCAAGAAACATTTTGATGGCTTCCAATTTTCCCACCGGTGCAAAGGTTTCATCAAAGTCTTGTCCTTCAACTTGTGCATACCCTTTACAGACTAATCTGGCTTTATTCCTAACAACTTGTCCTTTTTCATTCATTTTATTCTTGAACACCCATTTGGAGCTTATTACATTCTTATCTTCAGGTTTAGGAACAAGCTCCCAAGTATTGTTCTTCTCAATCTGATCAAGCTCTTCATTCATAGCTCTAATCCAGTCATCATGCTTGCTGGCTTCATAATTTTTTTTAGGTTCAATCATAGATAAAAGGCAACCTGATATTGTTCCGAGTCTTCAATCAATTTCCTTCTTGTCTGAACTCCTTTATTTATATCTCCAATTATCTGATTTTCAGGATGATTCTTTCTAACAATTCTGAGAGGTGATTTTGTTTCTTTCTGCTGATTTGTGTCAGCTGGAGTATTCATATCTTCATCTGATTCAGATTCTTCTCTTTCTGATCCTTGGATCTGTTCATCTTCATCTTCAACTATATCTTCCATGCTTGGTTCAACACTGCTTACATTTTGTATTGAGATTTCTTCATCAACTTAATGTCGATACAGTCAACCAATTTATGCAACCTCTTATTATAACATCTGTATCATTTATTGTTTGTAGCATAACCTAAGAAGATACCTTCATCAACCCTGTCATCATATTTGCCAATATTTTCATCATTATTCTTGATATAACATTTACTCTCAAAGACTTTAAAATGCTTGATTGAAGCAGGTCTTCCAAACCATAGTTCATAAGGAGTTTTGTCACGGTGTGGCTTGAGATGATCTTTGTTCAGGATATGAATAGTTGTATGAATTGCTTCCACCCAATATGTCTGAGCAATATTCTTTTCATTCATTATTGATCTTGCCATCTGCTGAACTGATCTATTCTGCCTCTCAACTACTCCATTTTGCTGTGGAGTCCTTGGAATAGTGTATTCTTGTTTGATTCCATGTTTATCACAGAACTCTTTGAAGTTCCATGAACTAAACTCTCCTCCTCTATCAAACCTTACTGCCTTCAATCTTTTTCCTGTTTGATTCTCAGTCAGAGCCTTAAACACTTTGAATTTTTCAAATGCTTCAGATTTTTCCTTTAAAAAGGCAATCCATGTTAGTCTAGAATAATAATCAATAATCAACATAAAATAGTTTTCTTTTCTTGTACCTTCTTTCCTTGATGGTCCACATAAATCCATATGTACTAACTGGAGTGGTTTTTCTGTTGAAGGAAAGTTTTTAGATTTGAACTGTGTCCGAGTAAACTTTCCTATTTGACAAGGTTTACAAACATAGTCATATGGCTTTGATATCTTTAGAAGATCTTTTATTGCCCCATTGTTTCTAATCTTGATTATATGATCAAAATTTAGGTGTCCAAGTCTCCTATGCCATAGCCAACTTTCATCATACTTGCTTAAGTGGCATTCTTCTGTTTCTTCTTTTAACACATAGACATTGTTTTCTATTCTTATCCCTTTTGCAACCAATTGTCCCGAATTCACAGACTTTATTGTACAATCTTTAGAAGTAAAAACAACTTCACATCCTCCGTCACAAACTTGACTGACACTTAGTAGATTATGTTTTAGACCATCTACAAACAACACATCTCGAGCTTTTCTTTTGCCATTACTCAGACTTACTATTCCTTTACCTTTTATTTTTCCTGGTGCATCATTTCCAAAAGTCACATTCCCTGATTTGCTTTCACTTAGAGTTAGAAACTTACTTTTGTCTCCAGTCATATGTTTGAAACATCCACTATCAATATACCATTGATTTTTTTGTCTTTGGGCTGATAACACTAGTCTACACTTGTCATCTTCTTTCTTCTTCCAAACCTTGAATTTTTCAGTAGTGGGATTCAAATCTGGCTTATAATTCCTTAAGCGACAATATGCAACTTCATGTCCATTGTTATGGTAGATGTAACATTCTGGTTTGCTAAATAACAGATCATAATGATTGTTATTCTCATAACTGTTGTTATGTTTCACCTGCGTCCTCCCAGCTATCACATGATTTATAGTCTGTGATTATTTGTTGCTTGGATGTGTCAATCTTTGTTGTGGCAGATAATTCTTCCTTGAGTAACTTGATTTCTCATATCTAAATCTTAAAGAACAAGTTATAGCTTTGTGACCAAAGTTAGAACAAAAAAAACAATATCAATAGAAAAATCCTTTGTACCTGGAAAAAGACTATCTTCTTTGAGCGGGTTGATTTCTTCCATATTGATAGTTTCTCTGATCTACAGATTCAGTTCTGATACTTTTTATTTGATTCCTTCTTGGTGGTTGATTTTCTTTCTTTGTTTCTGCAAAGTGGTTGTTGTCAATGATTGTAGATTTGGCAAACTTGATGGGTTCTATATTACTTGGATGATCACTACTCGATCCTTCTTCATAGTCCAAGCCAACTTTCAACTTTGGATTCCTTTGCTGATTTAGAATAGAAGTTAATCTTTCTGATGCTTTAATACTTGATAGATTTGGTGATACAATGCCTTAAACTTCTCCATCTCTTCTCTGGTTTTTACTATCTCTTCTTCTAAGGCTTCACATCTTGCTTTCTTCTCTGATAACTGTTGTTTCAGAATTTCCTCTATTTTCTTTGCCTCTGCTAATTCCACTTTTAGTAAGTCAAAGTCTTCATCAGGTTTTTTACCATTCATTTTAAACTGCATCAACAACTGTTTTTGTTTTCTCTTCTGACATCTGAGTCTGTCAATTTCTTCCAAAGCACTGATTAATTCACCTTCCATATCCACCACAACTTCATCATCATCCATGTCACCTCCTGTGTGTTTATCATCAAGATCTTCCATAGCCATAAGCATAAAATCATTCACTTTGCCTTTATAGGATGAATCACTATCTATGTCTTCTGAGGAGTCATCATTGTTTGCACACAAACTTTTCTTTTTACTATATTTCTTAAATTTGTATTTCTTTTCATCATCAGAGTTCTGGTCCTTTTGGCCCTTTTTCTTGTGAGGAAACTTAGATGCAAAATGACCTATTTTACCACAATTAAAGCATTTGAAGGGAAATTTGCCTTGGTATTTCCCTGATCCTTTCTTTAACCTTCTCACAAATTTTGCCTCAATATCATCTTTGAATCAACATCCTTGTCTGCTTTAAAAGATGCTTCTCTAGTAATGGATTTATCTTTGCTAATTCTCATTTCATATGCAGTTAGAGTTCCTAGGAGTTGATCAATGGACAGAGTTTTAAGATCATTTAGTTCTTCTATTACATAGAATTTTGGATTAAATATATCAAGCAGAGATCTTAAATTCTTCTGAACTAAAAATGATTCTTCAATCTTCTCACCAAGACCTTTCATGGCATTCACAAGTTCTTCAACTCTTCAAAAATACTTGCTAACTGTTTCATCTTCATTCATAATTAGTTGTTCAAATTTCAATCTACATGTTTGAAGTTTGGCTTCTTTTACTTTCTCATTTCCTTCATATCTGCTAATAAGTTTATCCCACATTGCTTTGGCAGTTTCAAGATGCATCACCTTTACAAACTCAGTTTCAACAAGTCCATTTAGAATAGCATTCATTTCCTTAGCATTAAAGCTAAACTCTAACTTATCATCGTTGGAATTTAGCGCAACAGACTTTGTATATCCAGTCTCTACTACATCCCAAACGTCAACACCTAAGACCATTAAGTATATTCTCATTCTAACCTTCCAGAAGACAAAATTTGTTCCATAAAAAAGAGGAAGTTTAGTGGCTGAAGTCCCTTCATGACTTGTCATGTTTAAGCTTACAGATCTACCTTTAAATGAAAGGAACCTGCTCTGATACCAATTGTTGAAATTATTAAGACAACTGAGAGGGGGGGGGGGGGAATCAATTGTTACTGTGCTTAAACAATTTATGATTTATTCATGATTTTTAATCTCTTCCAAGTGACCATTAATATTATACAAGATATGAACAACATAAATAATGAACATCAATCACACATAAGATATACACAGAGACATATTTTCACGAGAAAACCCATAAAGGGAGAAAAACTCTTCTTCTTCGAATGATAGGGAGTCTTTTAAGTTCTGTACATTATCTATCTTTGAGCACCAACTCAATGTGAGGCTACTACCTCTGTTTTACAAGCTCCAACTTGCTAAGAGCACCAACCCTCTTATTTCTCTAGCACCCACTAGAAGGAAGCATCAACTCCTTGAGTGTTCCAACACCAACTGGACTTATACAAGAACCAACTTGCATACAAAAAACTCTGTGTTTTCCCTAGCACCACCTTGCCACCATGTTTTTTAGCCACAACTAGATGGAAGATACAACTTCCAAAATTCAAGCACCAACTTGAATATTAGAGGACCACAATCCTCCCTAGCACCACCCTACCTCCCTGAGTGTAAATACATGATTGAATAACCAACAATACAGATATATAAATTCTTACCACTTCTTCTCTGTTTCACTTTTCTTCTGCTATGTTCATACTTGGCTTGACTTGCTTCTGTCTGTTTTGCAATTCTACTCTTCTTTTGTCTGTTCTACAAATCTGCTCTGCTTATGTCTGTTCAGCTTTTGTTTCTCATTTCTGAGTTTCATCTCACACTGCACATACTATAATTTTTCCTTTCTTACATTTCAACTCATTTTTGAGTTAGAACAACCAACCTCACACAATCACTGCATATATCTTTTATGCTCTCCCACAGATTCAGTTACACCTCGAATATCCAAGGAAAACGCCTCAGCGACTGAATCGCCAAACGTCCAAGAACTATGATTTAGTTCTGCTAACTGAATCATAACTAAACATTTAACCGTGAGGTGAAACAATAACCCTTCGATTAGATTCCCAATTAACCAACACCATTGGATTACACCCATAGGGTCTCGCGCTTATCCCATATGTCCACTGGCTATGATCAAGTGCTTATCCATAAAGTGTTTCACGACTCATGACTTTGGGAATCTTGTGATGAGGCATCTCAACTCTCCCAAGTCGCGATCTTCAAAATGGAGCTTAGCTACTAACTCCTTCCTTTCATCCTTCGACGACGTGACCTTGGCTATGACCACGAGCCAAACATTTAGGCGCTTTACTTGTCAAATCAACAGTCCAGAACTTTGGTGATCCGAAAGTCTAGATCATTTCGTGACTTCGCATGTCGCGAGTTCCTGTGTCATATTCATTTGACTCCTCCAATGTGCAAGTCAGTGAAATGCCAATCGCTCGCCATGTGCCCTCTGGCTCCAACGACCAGGATCATTTCGCGACCTCGCATATCACGAGTTCGAGGGGTTAGAGCACCTCCTTCCTTTGACCTTTTAGACAGCGAAATGCTGATTTTTTTCCACGTGTCCTCTGGATCCTACGACTCAGGTCATTTCAGGACTTCACATATCACAAGTTCGAGGGGTTAGAGCACTTCCTTTCGTTGACCTTCTAGTTAGGGAAATGATGATATTTCGCCACATGTCTTTCGGATTGAATGGTCCCCCTTCTTTCAAGACTTCGTAACCCTGCTTCACCTTACACTTAAATATCGTGATCGTTCTTCTGGATCCAATGACGGTCGGTCCTCGCACTCAGATATGATGCTTGAGATCTGTTCTCCTCTTCTGCGCGCTCCTCCTGTCTAAATTCAGATCCGACGAACATCGAGAATTCATAATGGGTGATCCAATGATCACTGTTGCTCTTCACTGTTGAGCTTACACTTCTGATCTTGCCCCTTTCTCTTGTTAGTCATCGTCGTGTTGATTTTTGATCTTGCCATCAATGAAAACATGCATACTCTTCCTTCCGTTTGTAAACATGCCAACACCCTCATCCCCTCATGGATCCCACCCGCCAATAAGAAACGAATAAGAAACTAAACACTGACCTTACTATCCTTTAGGCCCAAGTAAATAGGGACATTTTGACCATTCCTGCAAAAATGGACCACATCCAAGCCCAAATTAGTAGTGTTATCCCTGATTTCTAGGGATAACTAGGAGATCATATCTCGAGGCCCACAGGTCCTAGACATGGAGTACCGAGAGCAGGATTGACCTGAGTATAGCCCTGGAGGGCCCATCCTTCTCTTCTTTTATCATATTCATCTTGTCAGCAACAACAACATCCATTACCATTGGCCTGGTCTTGTATCAGAGAGGGCTCTTGCTCCATGAGGTAATTGTTCCAGGTATCATGGTATGCGTCACTTTTGATCATTATAACTTTTAAATATATGCATCTTACTCCTTTTATCTCTGACGACTGCTTGGATATTACATTAACCCACTTGACCATGATTGGGGGGATTGACAGGGTGTCCTAGCAAGCCTGTACCCATAGGTTTTGGTTTTCCCTCGGGGGGATTTTTGAAGAACCATCGTCTACTCCCATCATATCATCACCTTTTCATCTTATCTCCCGCTCATCTGTCCCATTCCCCTAGTCTGGGAATTAGGATGATCTGTTTGTGGGATTGCACCTTATCTCGTGGGAAGAAGGGGCTAAAGGCCTAGAAGGTAAAAGCAACTGGTAAAAGATAAAAGCAATAAAAATGAAACCTAGAGATGCCTCGCCCAGGGATCCCTGAGAAGGCAATAAAAATCCTCTCAGCAAGAAACAAGAGGGACCCAAAGAAAAATAACAAAACAAGACCTAGCCAGGAGGATAGGGGGTCTCATCACGATCCAACCTATTATGTTCATGGGTACCTAACAACATGACATTCCCACTATCTGGTTACCACGCCAGGGCAATGAACTTTGGTTGCATGGCAAAGGGAAAGGGGGTCTCATCATGAGCCATCATTATCATCTCTATGAAAGTGCTTGTGGGTAACACTGTCAGCTCTGGTCACCACACCAAGGCAGTGTCCTCTAGTTAGTCCTTGAAATAAAAAGAAAAAGAAAATAAAGAAAAGAAAGAATAAAGGAAAGAAAGGGTTTGGAAAAAATTTCATCCATGACAGGTGCAACTCGCCTTCTACAAAGGCACCCACAGGTAATATCATGCATCCCTTGCTCTCACTCTACCCGTATGTCTGGACATCCCTTATCCACACCACTTCGTTTTACATGGCTTAGATGATACCCCTTAGAGACTTTTCTTTCCTTATGGATACTAGCCCAATAGGGTATCTTGTCCTTTTCTTCAGCCTTGTATTGTAGGTCTTTGTAATGTCTTTGAGATATTGGATGATATATCAGGGTTTTTATGCATATGTTTGATAATATTAATGATGAGACATGATTAACATTGCTATGATCCTTGTGACTAATGAGCCCATGGAGGGCAAAGTTTTTGTTGTGCAGGACCATGCCTGACGGACAGGTACCATTTGGACCGATACACATGGGGAGATGATTAGCTCGGACCTCCATGGGGATGAAGATCCCATCATATGGTTGTTGAGACCTGTTAGAGGGGCAGAGACATGATAGTGCTTGATTGAGATTTTGCATCGGAGAAGAAGAGGATGTTCCATCAGGGGCACTTTGGCTGAGCCAGACCTAGGGGGATTGACCCACTTGCAGTGGAACGTTGGCCCCATATGACCCAAGACGTCATGAGGAGGCTTGTGACATCATCATGAGCATATGGAATATGGACAGGGTTGTTGGCATGTGTGGCAGTCTGGAAGAGCCCAAAAATGGCTAACGTTTGGCTTCTGGATGCTGCTCTGGCCCCAAAAAGGCCTAACGTCTCCCTCAAGAGGGCTTGACGTCTCACTTTTTGCTCATTTAGGGTTTTAAAAGAACATTTAATGTAAAAACAATATGATTTTGGTTTAAAGCCTTGTCGACTAATTTTTATGACCTAAATTTTAATTAAAGGTCATGATACAATATATATTGAGGAGTTTTATCCTCATTTTGATAGAACACATCACTCACTCTCATAGTGAGGTTTGATTTTTGCACCCTATTAAGGTTATTGGCTATTTTGAGGAAGCCACACTTTTTTGGAGAAGGAGATTTTTGGCAATTTACGATGTTTTTCTTGAAGGAAGGTTTACAACTAGGGTTTGCATGCTATTTTCTTGATGATTTGTAAGTATTTTTCTGCAAAACTTCTTGATTGAATGGTTGTAGTTTAATTTCTTGCATTCTATTTACATATATACATTGCTGAATCAAAACCCTAGGGGACAAACACACAAGTAGGTCATTGTCTCATGTGCCCTGATAGAAAAACCTTTTAAGCCATTGAAGAAGAAGAAGAGAGCCTAGCCATTGCTACACTCTTTCTATCTTCCTCCCTTGAGCTAGCCATACTTTTAAATTTCAAGAGAAAGAGGATGTCCCAGGCCTAGGTTATCTACACCTAGGTTCGTTTTTCTTTTAGGGTTTGATGAAAGAGCCTTGCCTTTGCAACACTCTCCCTCTTTAAACTCTCTTGTCTTGATTTTACTTGTCTTTGAGCTAGCCGTTTGCCGGGAAGGAGGAGAGAGCAAGAGGCCTTGCTTAAGAAACACCAGAGTGAGCCTCTCTCCCCTAGGGTTCTGTCTTCAAGGCCCTGCCATTGCAGCACCTTGAAACCTTTCCCTTTTGTCCTTTAAATCTCATCCCCTTCAACTTATGCATCCTCCGGTTTTTGACTCCATAACCCTAGGCACTGATCTTTAGCCTCCAACGTTGAAGTGAAAGTGATTGAGACAACTCTCAAACTCTTATAAATTGAAACCCTAACTAACTACTAACCCTAATAAGGCTAACGTCACACTTGGTTATTTCATCTTGACGCAACAAATTTCATTTATTAAGAAATTAGATGGTGTGCTAAAGCATTTATTGAGTAAGGGATTGATTGGATATATTGTTTGCTACATCATCTCAATATTTATTGATGAATTGATATTGTTCCATTCCTATTATTGATAAACATTGATCTCATCGATATCTATTGTTATAATTGCTAATTATTGATATTAGATAGTTATATGAAGTACTAACCCATTGAATCATAGCCTGCATATATTGTTTTTCCATTTCTTTGTTTCGGGAAGGTGTTCTCATTTGGGGCTACACTTCATTATTGGCTGTTTAGCCGGACTATCTGCTTTTGGTGGTAACCTTTGAGGAGGGAATATTACTTTGACCTTTATACCTTAGCTTCTTCAAAACCCCAGGTTACCGGGGACATCTCCCCTGGGCTTAACCTCCCTAAAGAGAAAGAACCTCCCCATTGAGGTGACATTGGGTGGGGTAGGTTCCTGTTACGCCAGTTTGGCCTCCATCTTCTAGCCTTTTGATCTAGCTACAAATTGTGCGATAACATTTTGGCGCCATTGTCGGGGAACATTGAGTCAATTCTCCTCAAATGACAAATCTTTTCGGTAAGCCTTGCCTCAAAGACCTTTTCTTACTAGCTTATCTGGCGACTCCACTAGGGTGTTTTTCCCCTTTTCTTTGGTAGTTTCAAGTAAACTATCTGGTGACTCCATAAACTAAAAGGAGATTCAATAATCCTCCTTTGTCTTTCAGAAGGAAGCCTCCCTTAAACTCTCTTGTTGTCAAATCACTTTTTGGGAAGAGCCTTCCTTTAAGAATCATGTCTACCTCTCAGACCTCTACAACGAACCCAACCAACAATAAAAGACAATGGTCATCTATCCTTTTCAGGCTGTTAGACATGTCAGCCATACCAAGCTACCCTAGGCAGATTCCACCCAAGTATGAAAAGTGGTTGCCTAAATTCACTGGTACTGATGCAATCAGTGCCGAAGAGCATATGAACAACTTTTGGGCATTCTTTCAGCTTCACCCCATCAGTGACGATGTTGAAGATTTGGTCATGAAGTTGTTCTCCGCTACTCTCTATGATGCCTCAAGGCGTTGGTACCTCAACCTTCCTGATGGAAGCATCAAAACCATGGATAGAATTGAAGAGGCCTTTCTCAAAAGATGGAGTGTCGAAGAAGACCCTAATATGCTTCTCACACGAATAAATAGCCTTGCTAAGTATGAAAATGAGTCCATTCGGGAGTTTCACACCAGATTCGAGACATTGCTACAAAGAATTCCCGCAAGCCATCACCCGAAAGATGACTACCTTGTCCATATTTACACCGGATCTTTCAATGGCCAACTAGGGTATCTTCTTAGAGACAAAAACTCCCATTCCATTCAAGAATCCCAAGAGCTCGCCACCAAGATAGAAGGGAACCTCATTTCATCTAAAATTGAGCCTTTTGCTAACCCGAGGGGGAGAATAGACACCAAGCAAAAAATAGTACACAATGCTGAGCCTAGTTTAGATGTATGTACCAGTATCAACAAATTACAAGCCTCCATGGATGACATCATAAAGAATCAAGAAGAAATGATGAGTAGGATTGTCAGACTTGAAAAGTCTCAAATCCAAGCACCCAGGGCCCCGTTCAAAGGACAATTCAAGAAGGGGAACCAATTTTACAAGCCAAAGAATGAGCATGAAGTTCCAAATACCTTGGCCCCTACGAACATTGTTGATGAAAATCCTTGGTGCCTGGAGTGCAGTGAAGCACATTGGGAGCATGAATGTCCTTATAAAGCTAGCCATCAACAAGTCAATAACATGGATTGCTTCATGGAGCTCCCTCAGATAAATATCACATATATAGAACATCAAGAGGCTGTAAGGGAAGCAACCATAGAAACAAGGATGGCGGTAATAAACAACCTGGATCAGGAATCATGAGAAAAGCTAAAGAAACAAGAATTTCAGGTATACAGAAGGAAGAACTCAAAACAACCCACTGCTGATTAGGCAAAGCCCTCGCCCCTGGAGATACTTCTTCCCAAGACGTCCAAGGTTGGTAAGGTTGACCTAAATTTTGACTTTGAAAGGGTGTTATCAAATATGCATGTGAATGTTCCCCTGAGAGAAGCAATCAAGAACCCATCCATCAAAGAACGCTTTGATACTTTCTTTTCAGGATCAGATGAACCTATAGACCCCCTTATTATGTTGCAAGCTGATCATTTCAGGGTCCAATATGGTGAAAACCCTCCTTTCTTCATGACTTTGACAATGAACAACAAAAATCTCAACAATTGCATGCTAGATACAGGTGCTGGTCCCAACATGATGTCTCTTAAATTCATGCAACAAATAGGTTTGAAGGTCACCAGGCCTTACAGGAATATGTGTGGTTTTGAATCTAAAAAAATACCCACACATGGGGTGGTTGAAAATGTTGAAGTACGCCTGAAGGAGTATCCAGAGAAGACAATCCACATCGACATTGTGGTGGTTGATGTCCCAGATGTGTGGGGAATGTTATTATCTAGGAAGTTTGGCACAATGATAGGCAGTTCCCTTGAGATGGACCTCAATTTTTTGTGATTACCTTTCAAAGATGGAACAGTGGGACGTCTACTCAATGTGTCAATAACTAGGGATCATGTGAAAGATATTATCCATCCCACCAATAATGACAAAACGCAGAACGATATGATACAAACTCTTCAGAAATATTCTTCAGAAGAGATGCCCTTTGCAATAGAGGAAGACTTTGATCAGATCGAATGGCCCAAGAAAGAAGAATATCAACAACTCCTAGATGAATTCAAGAACAAAGAAGTTGGGACGGTGAAGATATTAAAGAAAAATGAAGATGACGTACAAATCCGCTCATCTCAACAAGAAGTCTTTACACTAGGGTTGTTCAGGGAACGACCAAGTACAAAGTCAGAAAATATAAGGAGGGAGATACGGTGTGGATGTGCGATACTCAGAAAGGAGAGCCAACTAATGTAAAAGGAAGCACGCAGTCATGGCTCAGACCCTTCAAAGTTGGAATGGAATTAGTCGATAAATCATACTACTTGTCCACTTTGGAAGGAAGAAGGCGCCCATTACCTATCAACGGGAACCTCCTTAAACCCCACCAAGGTGGTGGGACCTGACTCCATAGGTAAGTAAAGGTTAGTAGGCATTCTTCGTGTATTATACCATTTGCATTTCATGTTAGTTTGCTTCCACATTTGCATATTGATTGTTTTACTTCAGTTATATATATGTGTGTGTGTGTGTGTGTGTGTGTGTGTGTCTATATATGTATTACACATCAAAATTACTCACTTCGATAGTGTCGCAAGTGTTGTCATTACAAGTGTCGCAAGTGTCGCATTTTGCTCACAAGTGTTGCAAGTGTCAAGGAAAGCATACTGCCATGATGCCTATGTCGTGCCTATAACGACATGAGAAGGACACATGACACACATCAAACACTTGATTTGGAAGAGGAGGAATGGTTAACCGGGCTTATGAACCTCTTCCCATCTGAAAGAACCCAAAAAACCGAGTTTTTGGAGGAGAGCGCTCCCCTATACCTCCCTCAGGACTGCTGGCGCTCCACTATAGTCTATCTGGGAGCGTTATAACACTGTATCAACCATTTTGAAGGAGCGCTCCTACTCTCAGGAGTGATGGCATCCCCCCTAACCTTTCTAGGGAGCGCTATAACACTCTGATGGCCCTTTTGAGGGAGTGTTGTCTATTCTGGGCAACAGTTGGTTTGTTGAGGAGAATGGGGGAAAGATCTTTTCAATCTTGGAAGGCAGTTGGATTCGAACCCCTAGTTCAACCATGATCTTAGGGAAGATCCCTAACTCAAGGAGGAAAATCCTCAACTCACCCCAATGATATCTCAAGTGGTTGAGCCTCTCCAAGGCTATATAAGCAAGCTTTCTCATGGTGAAAGGGGGAGCTGGATGGAGAATCATACCAAAATTATGATCTCATAAGTGATATTTGGAGAAGGGATGAGAAGCATAAAACCTATGATCTCATAGGAAACACATAGTGAAGTGGAGGCTAATCAACGAAGCTATCGTCATTCCGATTGTGGAGCTTTTGAGCAAGGGTTAGGCAAGGAGAACTTGTAGAAACTGCTACATTCCATCTATGGCTGTAAGTAACGTTTTGTCCTCATTAATGTAATATGCTTGGCCTATTTATTTCTAATTTGTGTTTGTCATTACATGAATTTGTCTCTAAGTAGATAGGTCTGCTTTGAACTAATCTCGATAGAATAGGAAGTGGTTGTACTTTGTTTGTCTACAGGGTTTATCGAGGAGCTCAAGATTAGAGTTCAACTCAGAGCGTGCAGGGACAAACACTGGTAAAAGGTACGCATTTCCTACTTCCTCTTCATGCATTAGTTTGTGTAGACCTAAAAGGAATTCAGTGACCATGATAAGCACTTTCTATCTTAGGGTTAAGATTCTATCTCTTTGAGGAGATCTACATGTCCGCAGGAGATTTTCCTTCAACAGAAACTGGCGACTCCACTGGGGAATCGAATCGAAACTTTTGGTTTTGATTTTTCCTCATAGACCTTGTCTTACCCTTTTATTTTTTTTAGACCTTATTCAGCCCATTTGTTTGATTTCATATGCTGATTGACTCTTTACCCCATCACATTCAGCTTGACTGTCAAAATTTGACTGAAATTTTGGGTTTTTGGACATTTTTATGCGTTTTGTAAGCCTGGCGCCCTTGTGCCCATGTTAGAAGAGCACCGACACTCCCTAAAGGTGATGGAAAAAGATTTATAATGCCCTGGTGTCCCTTACACCATAGCGACAACCCCTTTTTGCACAAAATCTTTTCAAAAATTGCATTTTTGAGGTCCAAACCCTATTTTTTCACTTGCTAAGATTCTTTGTGATTCAATGTTTCTTCTCATTGAACTTTGACATCCCTCCTTCTGAGAAATAAGAAATTTGTTGTTCAGAGTTGGTGGCCTTCTTCATTATTTTTGTGTTTTTTCTATTGAGAGCTTGAAATCAATCCACTGCTTTCTTCTCTCCTATCCGACTGAGCGGGAACTCTGGTGAAGGGCATCGAAAATTCGTGAATCATCTTGTTTGGTTCTTTGAGGCCATTGTTCTTCAACATCTCTCTTTTGTGTGAATTGTTTGATTTTGCTTTGTTATCTTTTGTCTTTTGTTTKCTTCYTKTTTCAATCATAGCAAGAGGGTGTGTGTCATGTGTGYGAAATCTGATCATGCTTGTYTRAATCTCCTTGATCTGAAAKGGTAGTTGGTAGGAGAAGTMTTTGCATTGGATTAATCATCATTCRCATACAAACRACAAAAAATACATTTTAGTGATTGGTTTGCATATTAGAAGKYRTTTTTGAAAATGTTTTAGCATTGCATTGGATTCGATTGAGAACCGATTGATTGAAGACATTTCATATTAGTGTTTGATAGTGAAAATGACTCTTTCTCTTTCCCTTAAATAGGCGTTCATTGAAAAGAAATGATTGCTTATCATATTTCATGCATTTTTTGGGAATTTGAGTCATCATTCCATCAGTTTCACTTTCATACACCCTTTGAGTAAAGAAAAACTCTAAAACGAATGCTAATTAAAAATTATCTAGAACATTTTTCGTTTTTAGGATCTTCCACCAATAGTAGACTAGGGTTAGCACTTTGGATTAGGCCGTGAGCACAACTCTCCAAAGTTTCCAACACAAACATTAGCATCCTGAGCTAGGGAGAGCCAAATCCAATTGTCATTTTGGTTTTCTGGGATCCCCCTCTCACACAGGGGTTACACACAAGGTCGCATTTGGGAGAATTACGGAGATTATCCCTCCGTGGTTCAACTATTTGTAGTGGTTGGATCGTATATTGGGGGTCACTTGGAGGTATACCCATGATTATGTGTGGGAGCCTCTCGGGTTGATTTCGGACTTGTTATCCTGCCCATACGTTTCGGATCAGACTGTCGACTATACCCACCCAGGGACTCACTGCGAATTGGTGTCTTTAGTTGCCATAATATTTAGGTACTTACACAAGGTGACGGTGAAGGGAAGTCTCACTGTACCTAGAACAGACATTGGTCAAACTCACTCGGGCTCCTTGGAGGGTAAATCCACAATTATTGTGTGGAAGCTTGCACCAAGGTGAAATTCCGTTAAGCAGGTCACCATTGTAATTGTTAGACCATATCCCAACCCCTTCTTGACTTGATCATGCAACGTTGGATTTCATCACCAACTAGTACGATCATTGAGAGAAGTTTTTGTCTGCTTGGTTGATTCCTAGATTTTGTTAGCGTATGTTGTTTCTTTTTGTTAGTTGGCCTTAGATTTTTAGTGTGCTCTATTATTCTCCACAATTGAGCCCGTAGATGATCACGGTCTTCGTCGATCACATACGATGAAAGGGCTTCCTCTAGAAGGCTATCAACCCTTACCTCCTAACCCTTCAGAAGACAACTACCGTAGAAAGGTAGAAAATCCATCTGATTTTGGAAGTGCTATTGATCCTCCGTTAGATAACTCAGAAGGTGCTTTGGTCACGGTTGAAAATCCCACTACACCTGTGTTGGTAACCCCTCTCAAACCACTTTTTGTTCGTTTAGACTCCCTTGGGAACGTCATAGATGAAGAGATCCCACAATTACTAGAGAGGATCTTCACCGAAACATATATGGGATCCACAGAACCAATCTTTGGTGACGAGTATAGGACTCCTGTTCGTCCTAGCACCGTAGTAGAAACCAATCCCACACTTGCTCGTTCTGTATGGAGGACTTCATCGGGACACGATCTCTATGAACATTTCGAATCTATTCGACAACCCTTTCATCCTCATGACCCTCCTAGTGAAACAGGACCATCTGGTCAAACCATGAATCACCTAGTCGATCAGGTTATTCACTCTACTGCCACACCATCACAAGTCCATCCTAATGCTAGACTCATCACCTCTACTCATCCCCAAAGCACTTCAATATCTACCCCTGTTTCTACAAGTTTTTACTCTACAGCTCCACATGTTCCACATGATCCTGCTGGGACATCTTCTCACCCGAGAATGCAAACCCCTGCTGGCCAAACACAACCAGCTGGAGGGAAACCACCATCCAATGAACCGTTTCCTCTTGGAGGAATACCTTTCCATGGTGGGCCTACCCCTCTCGGGGGATAGTCCCCCTTTCATGCTCCTCTTGGAGGGAAATCTCCGTTTTCCAGTCATACCCCGGTCATAAATCCACCACTGGCAGTGGGGCAACCCTCGTTTGTTGGAAACCCTTCACAATCCTGGGGAGTATCTTCAGGAGGCACTTTTACTCAACCCCATGTTGTTGGGCACTTGTATAATAATCCACTAGGAGGAGTATCCAATCTTGTCCCTTCCGGAACATCTTACGGGCAATCTTATCCGGGCGACATCCCAAACACCACCTGGATTTCTCTGGGACCACAGTCTTATCCTCATCATAGGCCTCATGTGTATCTGCGTTTGAGATCTACTCCTTACCATTCTCAAGGGAAAAATGTTTATCCTCCTCACAGGCAAATAAATCACCCGGCCTATAATGTTCATAACCCACCGGGTTATGCCAATGTTTCTCATGCACCATTGAATCCTTCTTATCCTGGCCAACAACAACCATATGTAGGAGGACCTATTGGTTACAACTATCCACCTAACCCAGTCTATGGTCCTACTGGTGTTCCTATGCCGCACCAGTATCATTCGCAAATTAACCGACAACTACCTTTCCTTGCGACTCTGGATCTCCCAGACTTGTCTCAGTTAACTAATGATCCTATTTCTCATTCATCGGTTTGGCCAGTCATTCCAGCTAAACTTCCTTCTGATATTCCGAAATTTGATGGAAACCCTGGCGAAGATTCGAGCAACCATGTGATGACTTTCCATTTGTGGTGTTCATCAAAATCCCTCATGGATGATTCTATACGTTTGCGTCTTTTCCAGCACACACTTACCGGTTCAACAACAAAGTGGTATATTGAACTACCGCGTGCTTCTTTTCATGATTTCAATTCCCTTGCCATGTCTTTCCTCATGCACTTTCAATTGCCTATTTTCTATGAGACGGGTACTAAACTCTTGACCTCCCTTCGTCAAACTAACTCTGTGCATATCTCTGACCATATTCATGAGTGGAGGTGACGACAAAGGATGATCAAGGTAGTCATTCCTGACATGCTCTTGGCGAAATGGTTTACTAAATCACTATTGCCCCCAATCGCTCGCGATGTCGCTATGGGTGGTGCGGTCATAGAGGAACAAGCCATTGCTCGGGCTCAGTACTTAGATTTGGTTTATTCCCAATCTGGTACTTTGTATGATTTGCTTCTGAATGCTACTCGAGCTAATACCGATCCTTCTAAGCCATCATCCTCATCTCATGCGGATGGTGTTATTGGTTCCGTCAAAACTCAATCTTTTTCCAAATCGACTACACCCTCCTTTACCTCCCCCCAAAATCAGATCTCTGAGGTGAATGCAGTTCAATTTGCCCCTTCACAACAATCCGGAGGTAAGAAGAAGACAAAGAATAAATCAAAAAATAATAATAAATAACCCAAAAATCAAACACCTGCTACCGAAAAGCAACCGCAACGGAAACTGAAATTCTCGTGTATCATTTGTGGTGACAATCACTACACTCGAGATTTTCCATTTTGCAATGAAGTGGCCAAAATTTTCTAAGGGAAGTCACAACCCACTGTGCTTACTCAACCTTTTCCATAGCAACAATCCATGGTTGCTCAAACCCCCTCTCCTGGGGGTAGTTCTAGTGATCCTCATGATGAGGCCTCATCAAGTGCACATATTTATATGTTTAATGGGATCAATTTGACCACTCTCTCTAAGACATATGACGCACCGGATAACCCTGACAAAGGAAAAGACACCAATGGTGGTGGTACTTTACCAGATCCATCATTGTCCTCGGTCAGTCCGCCATCGGTTAATCCTCCGTCTGGACCACTTCAGATTGAGAAAGCCACGTTTGACTCTATCTTACGCCCTCCTAAGAGCACTATATGTAAAGCTACCTTTAATCCTAGTTCAGGTGCTGCCCAAAACTACAACATTGTTGAAGATTTGGCTCAAGCACCATGCGCTATGTCTGCGTTAGAAATTCTACAACACTGCCCCAGTCAATGTAGAATGCTCTTGGCCACTCTTGGCGCTGTTGATCCTCAGTCGTCCAACCTGATCATGTTCAACCTGGACAATTACGCATCTCGATTCTCCCACCAACTTGCTTTCCAAGTTGATGTTGTTGTTCAAAACCAACAAATCCACCGAACTATTCTGGATGAGGGAGCCTCGACTTGTGTCATGTCATTGGCGTGTTGGAAAGGTTTAAAATCACCAGCACTCAACAAATCCCCAATGATGTTATGTGCCTTCGATGGGCAAGGTTTTCATTCCCATGGGCTTTTACAATCCCTGTCCATCCAATTGGGTGGCAAAACTGTTACTGTTGATGTCGAGGTGGTCGATGCTCCCCTCTATTACAACTTGTTACTTGGAAGAAGTTGGTTTTATGCTATGACTGGCATTGCCTCTTCAGTTTTCTGATGTGTCCAATTTCCTCATCAGGGAAAAATTGTCACTGTTGATCAGTTGGATTTCTGCACGACCAATGCTCGCGTTCCCGCTACCAACAATATTCCTTTCTTGGGAGACCACAAGATCACATATGAAAGCGTTGGTGTTATCTTATTGAAAGATTCTAGCCTCATGGGTACCTTCCCTACACCACTTCCACCGACTACACATCATATTGCCACCGTCGATATGATTTCGACTGCGACCTATCAATCTTTGGAATCATCTGACCCTTGGATTGTACCTTGTCCATTGGAATTCGATGCACTAAGTGACACCGTGCCACTTACTCCAGCCAAAACGTCATACGTTTCTATCCAATCCGTTTCTCCCTCGTCAGATGACCAACATCTATTGGCGCTTGACGTTTCCTCGATGCAATCATGGTTGCGTTCCTTGTCGTCGACAATTGACTGAATTTCCCCAATTTTTCCTTTTGATGAATCTATTCCGGAGATGCTTCACATTGACAAGTTACCTTGGGATGATAACCATCACCGATCCTCTTTTCTTCCCCCTCGTGAAGAAATTCGGGTAGATATACAGTCTATCTCCCCTTCTGATGTCGATTTTCTATCGTCTCCCATGCTTTCAACTTTCAATAATTTGGATTCGGTAGTGGACATGGTGATTTCTTCGGTAGGGTTATTGGAACCTGATCTCCTTACTCCTATCACGACCCTCGACATGTGTTCCTTCCCAATTGATTATGTTCCATCCAGCGAAGATCTCTTGGAATCCATGACCAAGTTTTGTCCCTTGACATGGTATCCTTCCGACGCGTTATCCTCTTGGAAGCCATGATCTGGACGAAACCACGAGCATAGTTTCTCTTCTCTGTGGCAAGCTCATTAAAAAATGAAACAAAGGCCTTGAGCATAGTTCTTTTCCTGTGTCAAGCTCGTTAAAAAATGAAACAGTCATCTCTCTTGAACCTTCTTTTCATCCACCCCTCTCCTTTTTCTCATCTACTAGAGAAATTGGTGATAACCTTAGAGCCATTGAATGAATTGAATCTTGGAGGGCATGTCTCCAGCCTTTGATGATCTTTCTGGAGTTAAGCCACTAGCTTTCAAGCTGGGGGCATACCGAGCTTAGTCTTTGTTCTTTCTCGTGCTCTTAAATACATGAGAATGCATCTGGGTAGACTTTTATCTCTTTTTCGGACCTATGTGGGTACATGAAAAAGGAACCCCCTAGAGTCTCCTTTAATCTCTTTTCAGACTCTCTAAACATGAAAATATTGCTGAGTGATCTTGCTTCCTTTCCCACTCATTAAAAGGTTTGAAAGGGCGTCTTTCGAGTGATAATTTATCTCTTTTTCAGCCTCGCAAGAGTAACATTACGAAAAAGGACAACACTGGAGTCATCTTGAAGTTCTTTTCAGACTCTCTAAAGATGAAAAGATTACCGAGCGACCTTTTTCTTTTCACGCTCGTTAAAGTATTTGAAGAAAACGTCCGTTAAGCGATAGTTTATCTCTTTTTCGGTCTCATCTGACTACTTTACGAAAAAGGAACTGAGAGAGTTCTCTTTTAAGTGTTTTTCCAGACTCTATAATCATGAAAAACCTTCAAGTTTTCTATCTTTGGACTCATTAAAAGAAACATCGACAGGCCCATATGGGACCAAACTCTTACTTCTTCCAGTTCGTTAAACAAGGGAAGAGGAACTTACCGAAGGTGAGTTATATCGAGCATGTGTTACCCTCCTCGAGCTCGTTAAATAAAAAAGAGGTACTCGTCTATCTGGATGGGGGAAAAAATTGAATGAAGCAAGCCAAGCAATTTTTGAGAACATTACCAGTAACTCTTAGAGTCGCCCTTGAACACGACAACTCATCTTTGCACACATCTTAATCCACTGAACCTCTGCACTGAACCAATCCTCTGAGTTTTTCTTACTCCTTTGGGTCACCCGACGAAAGTCACAGTATCCATTGCATCATTGTGTTTTGGTCCATGTCATGTTTCTGCTATTGTGCCTCAGTGTTCAAGGGAAGTATCCGCCTCGAGAGTCAACCATCACAAATATCTTGTCTCAAATACCTGTGTCAGCCCATGTTCATTTGATCTACCAATTACATCTCTGTGTCTGTTTCATGTCGTTGATGGGGGATACATCAAGGCCCTCCTTCAACGAGTCTATTCCTGTCGACTTCAACACATTATCTAGGGACTAGACTTAGAAACCAATTAGTACTTTGGGACCTGCATGCCTCAATGGCAGGCCTCCTCATGTCCAATAGTGGGTTTACATCATTGACCTCTGATTGGATGATTCCACGGATGTTCGACTTCAACTCATCCATTCACATTCGTTGGAATGTACTAGGGTACCTTGGGAATCATTGACATTAATGGTGATTTCCCTTGCGCTTGTTAATGGTTTACATCATCGACCGATAATCAAGTGGTTTCTGCCATGTTTGACATCAGGACATCTATTCACATGGTTAGATTCGTACTACATCGAGATCGGTAAGAAGACCCTGGGTTGAGTGATCACTCTGATATGTACTTTTCCCAGGTTGCGCAGGAGTTTCTCTTGAACAATGACACATATACTATTACATAGATCCACTTTGTATTGGTCATGGCTATGTCTTGTCATCTCATAGATCCACTGTGTATTCTTCGTGGCTACGATCAATTTAGGTCATGGGAGTATAGATCCACAGTGTATTTTTGGTGGCTATACCTTTTTATCAATATAATTATGGATCCGAAGTGTATTTTAATGGCGGCCATACCTTGAAAGTCTCTATCACTCAAGCATAGGTATGCCTGCCTTAGGTTTGAAACATGTCATAATATTTGTTGGATGTTTGTGTGCAACTTTTGTCAGGTTCTCTGCATCTATTCCCTTGCCTGAAAGTCTACACAACATTTTAGTTATCAGTTCCTGTCTTCTAACTTCATACCTTGGGGGGAAATCTGTTACACATCGAAATTACTCACTTCAATAGTGTCGCAAGTGTCGTCATTACAAGTGTTGCATTTTGCTCACAAGTGTCGCAAGTGTCAAGGAAAGCATACTGCCATGATGCCTATGTCATGCCTATAACGACATGAGAAGGAAACTTGACACACATCAAACACTTGATTTGGAAGAGGAGGAATGGTTAACTGGGCTTATGAACCTCTTGCCATCTGAAAGAACCCAAAAAACTGAGTTTTTGGAGGAGAGCGCTCCCCTATACCTCCCTCAGGAGTGCTGATGCTCCCCTATAGTATATCTGGGAGTGTTATAACACTGTGTCAGCCCTTTTGAAGGAGCGCTCCTACTCTCAGGAGTGCTGGCGTCCCCCCTAACCTTGCTAGGGAGCGCTATAATGCTCTAATGGCCCTTTTGAGGGAGCGTTGTCTATTCTGGGCAGCAGTTGGTTTGTTGAGGAGAATGGGGGAAAGATATTTTCAATCTTGGAAGGCAGTTGGATTCGAACCCGTAGTCCAGCCATGATCTTAGGGAAGATCCCTAACTCAAGGAGGAAAATCCTCAACTCACCCCAATGATATCTCAAGTGGTTGAGCCTCTCCAAGGCTATATAAGCAAGCTTTCTC
>JZKD02S2083264.1:372984-419782 GCA_000966675.3 Picea glauca | reverse complement strand
CTGATACATATTTGATGCAGATGATGATAGCATTCTTTTGAGAATGATGATGCTGCTGATGAAGAAAACTTTCGATGACTCGTAAATGAGCTAGACAATTGTTCAAGATGATATTAACGATACTATCCTCGAGATGCCACCAATGATGCAGATCTCTCTCGCCTGATGCTGATGAATATTGATGAAGAATACCCTTCTTGTTAAGGGGGAGTGTTGAAATAATGTAACTGCGGAGAGCATTCTTATTATTTTTGTTATTGGATTAAATCCCCATTGTGGATTTAATCATGTCATTATTATTATTTTTATTATTAGATTAATCCCCATTGAGGATTAATCAAGTCGGTAATTGTATAAGGACCAAATTCCCTTTTGCAGATTGGTCATCGGATAATTATAATGTAAAGAATAAGAAGTCGGCCCCAACAGTTATAATGAAAGGTCGGCCCTAGCCAGATTTAATTAAAGGTGGATTTATCCACCCAGTATGAGAGGTCGGCCCTGCCAGAATGGTGACTCTTCACACGTGCCAGATTAGTATAAATAAGAGGCTAGCGCCTCACTTCTATCACACACTTCACTTGCTCATTCTCTTATGAGGCAAGCTGCAATTTCAAGTTAGTGAGAGGAGAAGAAGGGTGGCGCATCTCTTGGAGGAGGATTTTCTGTATTGGCTGAATTATCTCTTGAACTCTTGATAAGCTATTTATGATAAGGAAGTTTTTGCTGGGTTTTCTTCCCCTAGAGGGTTTCTGAGGATAAATGCTGTGTCTATTGTGGATGTGTATTTCTCAGTGATCTTGTGGTTATTATGATCTTATCTTTATGAAATGAAAAGAACTATAATAATAGCATAAACATTAACATCTTCTTGCTTCCCGAAGTATCCTATTCTCGTCAGGTTTACACGTGGAGGTAAATACCTCCCGCAACTACCATAATATCAACAAGGACCTCCCTCGAAAGGGGGAGTAGTGTTGTGTTGAGGTATGACTATGCTTCCAGCTTAATTGTTGTGACGTAAAGCAAAGTATACTAGTGTTTTGATATGAATGTGCTTTCAACTTAATTGTTGTGATGTAAAGCAAGTCTACTACTATGCTTCATTACTGTGACGTAAAGCTAGTTTTGTATTGTGTTGAGATGTGCCTAGTATTGTGCTTCCAGCTTAATCGTTGTGACGTAAAGAAAGTCTAGTTGCTGTGTTGAGATATTTCTAGGACTGTGCTTCCAGCTTAATTGTTGTGACGTAAATTCAATCTAGTACCTTTCTTCTATCTTTATAGCTGTGACGAAAAGCAAGATGAGTATTGTGATTCCAGCTTTATAGATGTGCCGAAAATCAAGACGAGTATTGTGCTTCTAGTTTGACAGCTATGATGTAAAGCCAGTCCAGTATTGTGCTTCCAACTTGATTGTTGTGATGAAAAGAAAGACATGTATTTTTCTTCTAGTTTGATTGCTGTGACGAAAAGCAAGATGAGTATTGTGCTTCCAAATTGATAGCTGTGACGTAAAGGTAGTCCAGTATTGTGATTACAACTTAATTGTTGTATAGTTTGCTAGCCTCGTGCTGTGACGATGATGTATTATTTTTATACTAATCCATATTGATGAAGATGATGATTTCATTCCTTTGAGAATGACGATGCTATCGATGAGAAAAAATTCCGATGATTTATAGATACGCTAGTCAGTGTTCCAAGATGATATTGATGATGTTGTCCTCTCATCCATATGATGTTGTTGATGATGGTGTCCTCTCTCTCGCCTGATGCTGATGAATACTACCCTTCTTGTTAAGGGGGAGTGTTGAAATAATGTAACTGCAAAGTGTATTCTAATTATTGTTGTGGAATTATTCATTAGATCAATCCCCTATTGCGGATTGATCATGTTGGCTATTGTAAAAGACCAAATCCCCTTTTGTGGATTGGTCAAAACATAATTGTAATTGGTAGAATAAGAAGTCGGCCCCAAAATATATTAAAGAGGCCCCAAAATATATTAAAGGTGGTTATAACCACCCAGATTGAGAAGTCAACCCTGCCAGTGAAGAGACACTTCCACACGTGCCAGAATTGTATAAATAAGGAGGCTAGCGCCTCACTTAGACACACACTCACTTGTTCATTGAGGAGCAAGTTTCAGAGCTGTAGTTGGAGGAGAGAGAGAGAGAGAGAGAGAGAGAGAGAGAGAGAGAGAGAGAGAGAGAGGAGTTTCTATATTTGTTTGAGTTATCTCTTAGCATTGTATTGGCTATCTATAATAAGGAAGTTTTTTTGGGTTTTCTCTCCCATGAGGGTTTCCCAGGATAAATGATGTGTCTCTTGTGATTGTGTATTTCTCAATGATCCTATCTTATGCTATTTTTATCTAGTGAAATGCAAAGAACTCTAATAATAGCTTAAACCTTAACAATTCTCCTAGGGCTTCCACCAACAATTACCAATAATGAGCAATAAAGAACTAACATATGCATATTTTTCTTTACCAATTCCCAAAAAAGAGATATCGAACCCTAGTTCACCATGAAAATTACCATCCAATAGAAAAAGAACAAACCCTCAAGAGGTGCACATCACTTCACTTCATCCATTCACCAAGAGATAAAAACAAAAACCATTTTCAAGAGAGAGAGAGAGAGAGAGAGAGAGAGAGAGAGAGAGAGAGACCAAAACTACCCAAGAGGGTGCAAATTTTAGCCAAGTACCTCTCACAATGGGAGAGTTATGTTATGAAATGAGATTCACATGATCTCTATTTATACAAAATGTTTAAGACATAGTTTTTCCACTTAGTTAGGGTAAAACATAATATAAGGGGTAAACTACCCTTATCTTAGCCCTTTACACAAACAATAATATTTAATTTACACTTTTTCACATCAGAAACCCTAAAAAAAGATGACGTCACCCCTTTAGGGAGACATTTTGACACTTTTCCAAGCCGTTGGAGAAGAAGATGGAGGTCATTGGGGCTCCTAGGGAATTCTCTCCATGTGCCAATATCAATCCATGTATCCTCCGATCAAATCATGCCAAGTATCAATGAGCAACAACTCCATCACCATGAACCCTATCCTTAGGTGATGTCAAGCCCCAAAAAGTGATGTTTTTTCCCTCCCGGGAAAGGCATTTGGCATGTGAGGGATAGGAAATGTCCTTCAAGGTGTCTTCTAGGCCTCCAAAGGAAATTCATCATGATCCGGCATGTGTGCCCTTGGAATCCAACATGTGGGATTCAATCCCCATGGAAGCCCAAGCTAGGATTGTTCCTTCAAAATTGTTAACCAAACAAGGTCCTACAAAACAAATAGGTATGCCCTCCAAGGATATCAAGTCAAAATATCATGGCTAGTGAAAAACACATCTAATAAATAGGACACCTAAACATGTGCATCAAAAATACCTCATAAAATGAAACAAATGCTATAATACCCTATGTAATTGACCAAGTTTAGGTATGAGAGGGGTGTCATAAAAGGCCTATTGGGTAGACCAAAACCCTTAAGTAGGGGATGCTCCCAAGGATGCCCATTCAAAGTCATGTAGTGATGATGAGGTGGATATGGATTTATACTTCATAGCTCAGTGAGTTTCATGACATACAAGGGATCATAATTATCTCATTTATGGGCTGCCTTTGTAGGGGGTGTGTTGCACCATCTTCTTCAATGCAACCTTTTTCCAAGCCCATTTATTGTCATTTATTAATTAATTAGTGATTCAAAAATGCATGTACTCATAATAGTGAATTTATTAGCTTGGGGGGAAGTAACACAATGTCACTTGAAAGAAGAGGTCCATAAAGTGCCATAGGGGTAACCATCTAAGCATTATAATGCACTAGTGTTAGTCTTTCATTCAAGCAAGATACTTATTATGCGTTTTATCATTTGTAGGCCTTCAATTATTTTGAGAGAAGTAGTTCATTGTTCTCAAGACCTGTCTAGAAGAGCATCTAGAAGGTTGATATTTTAGGCTTTTATCTTTTGCCAATGACCATCCCCTTGGGCCTTCAGACCCTTCTTCCCATGAAATGAGGTACATTCCCTTCTTGGGTCACTAAAGTCAAAGGACATAGAAGGGGGAAATTTGATGGGGCTGCGATGACTGGAAAGTGAAAAGTATGGTCGAGAATGGTATGATGATTAAGGGGCCCCCAATTGCACCCCTTTTCCAAAATTTGTCCATTCTCTAGGAAATCGATGAGACTCACCAAGGTGAAACAAGATCAAAAGTATAATGTCCAAGTAGGAATTCTATAATCAAAATAAACTTCAATACAACATGCTTAAATGCCTCAAATATTATGGTGATTACCTACCACAATACCTGACTTGTACTGCATGGAGCAAGATGCATGTGCCTTCCAGAAGCTAGTTGGTGTGGTAGATGCATTGACGATGGATCCAAACTATGGTGATAGAGTGGGCTGGCATATGTGCAAGTGGACATTGCTAGTCATGTGGTCTCTTGACACTCCATATATGAAACCTAAGGGCCTTGAGACATCATATCCTTATTTATCCCACAAAATGGGGACAAAATGGACCATGAAATCCTCAAGTACTTCCTGGAACAATGCATTTCATCCCTAGAGCAACAAAAATGAGTGACCAAGCTATTTGGATATAATTATGAGGTCATTTACAAAAAGGGTAAAAGTATTTTGGGAGCTGATGCTCTTTCCAAGAAATATGAAGAAGAAGGGTCCCTCTTCTCCCTTTCTTTCATTGTCACTGTCTGGAATCAGGCTATTCACCAGGAGTGTTTGCATGAACCCAAAATCTCTAGCCTCATCCAAAAAATGCAACATGATTCCCAAGATGCTCCAAGGTACTCTTGGCATAATGAAGAGTTTCGCTATAAAGGTCGCCAATATTTAAGCAAATAGTCAACCCTTAAATCCAAGATGCTCTATGAGTTTCATGCTTCTCCTACTACGAGGCATTTGTGTTTTACCAATACTTATGAAATAGGATGTCCACACTCTTTCTTCTGGGATGGTATGAAATAGGATGTCCACACCTTTGTGGAAGAATGTGATATATGTTAATGCAATAAGGGAGAGACTATCAAAAATCTTGACACACTCCAACCGCTTATGATTCCACCTACTATTTGGGTGGATATTTCTATGGATTTGATTGTGGGATTACCCAAATCATGAAATAAGTCAGTCATCATGGTGGTAGTGGATTGTCTCTCCAAATATGCTCATTTTTTTTTTTCTCTTCGACACCTGGCATTCACAACATCTATAGTGGCTCAAATTTTTATGGATAATATCTTCCAACTCCATGGAATGTCTCATTATTTTGTTTTTGATCGTGATCCAACTTTTACTAGCAATTTATGGCAAGAATTATTCATGCTCTAGGGAATCCAATTGTAGCTTAGTACAACCTATCATCCCCAGAAAGATGGCCAAATGAAAGTGGTCAACAAGTGTCTACAAACATATTTGAGGTGTTTTGCATCCGACCAACAACATCAGTGGGTTCAGTGGTTACCCTTAGCTGAATTCTGGTAGAACACCTCTTACCATACAACCATTCACATGACTCCCTTTGAAGCAATATTCAGACAAAAGCCACCATCATTTCTACCATACATGTCAGGTGTCTCTAATGTTCAGGAGGTTGACCGCAATCTTACAGCTCGCATGACTATTCTTCGTACTCTCAAAGAAAATTTGGTCATGGCTCAAAATTGCATGAAGGAACAAGCAAACTAAGGTGGTTCTAAATGTCGATTTGTTGAAGGGGACCAATTATTTCTCCATCTACAAAAGTACAAGAATACTTCTCTCAAATATCAACAATGTGAGAAAATTTCCCCCAAATTTTATGGTCCTTATACTATTCTCAAACATGTGGGACCAATGGCCTATCAGTTAGCTTTTCCCAACAACTCCGAGCAACATCATGTTTTTCTTGTCTCTTACTTGAAGAAAGTGATTGGAACCAAGCGTCATTCTCAGAGCATTCTACCAGAGTTGGATAAAGAAGGTTCCATTTAGTTGAAACCACAAGTTGTATTGGACCAGTGAGAGCATCGTCTCCATCAGTGCACTATCCAGGAAGTGTTAGTTCAATGGAAGGATACTCCACCAGAAGATGCCACCTGGGAACCGACTACTATTCTGCAGAAATTTCCTCATCTTACGCCTTGATGACAAGGATATTTTTAAGGGGGAGGGCATGTTAGGGACCTAACCTCCCTAACCCCTCACATAGATATAATATTATATTTTCCATGTAATAAAGGTCGACATTAGTTAATAAGACCTATTTAATAAATATGAATAAGTCAATGTAAGAAGACCTAATAGAAGCTTCCACTTCTAGAAAGATATTCATCTAGAATGTTCTTTAGAAGATAGAATTAGTATAAATAAGAGTAGGATGTATGGGAAAGATTTGTCTTACGGATTATTGTAATAGAGTGCTACTTTGTTGGAGGTTTCCCCCTCGAAGAGGTAAGTAAACATTGCTCCCATTTCAATAAAGGTATCATTTTGGTGTGTTATTCTCTACATTCTATTGTTTTATTGGTAATTTACGTTATGTTCATGTTTTTGATTAATATCACATAGCCAGGTACATAACACGAATTCTCCATACTTAGGAAAATCTACACTAACCCAACTAATTGCATTAATAAGAAATATACAGAGTAATTAGGGAAATGGAATCCCCTTCTTCATAACAACCATATCTTTCTAAAATCTAATTACAAACTTAGGAAAACACAATAATTTCATTAATGAAACTCACTCCCTTTTGTAAATTCCAAGACCCCTTAAGCTTGCTCAAAATGTTGATTTTGAGAGAATATGCTCCTACATCAGGCTCCTAGGGTAAACTTTTTTCATGATATCCTGATCATGGTCTCTAATATGTTTTCATGCTGCTATAGTTCTTTTTCTATAGTTCTTTTCCTCCTGGATCTCATAATTTTTTATGTTGTTGTCCACTTGCCTTGTTGCCATAAGTACCTTCAACTAACTTTTCTTTGTTTTTTAACTTCATCAAATGTTTCCAAAATTATTGTCCCTCAATGCTCAACTTTGTCCTTTGTTGTTGCATGTTATTATTGTTGCTCATTTTCTGTTGTGTTTCTGCATATAAAACTTTCATGGAAATTGTCTCTCTCAACAAAAAGTACCTTGCCAGTACCTCAATGGTTATGGAATTTTGTTCCATACACTTTTTACTAGTTCCATATAAAATCTATATGGCCTTTGCTTCTGTTTATTTGTCTTCATATCTTCTGCTATCATCAACTCTTTGAGGATTCTCTTTGTTTGTCAACATATATTTATGATTATGCACTCTAGGCTTTCATTCATTGAACATTATTTCAACATTGTCTTGATGTGGAAAAATTATAGAAATTCTTCCTCCTTCATTCTCTTCTTTATGAATATGTAAATCACTTAGTTTCCTTCTCCATTCTTCTTGATTCTCGATGAAATCCTACCTACTTCCAACTATAGAGACTATGCTTCTCTCTATCCCTACACATGAAACACATTTATGATAGAAAACAAATTTCCCATTAATCTGTAAAGTCCCTTTCACAGTTATAAAAATGTCTGCCAACATCGTGAGAATAGTTGCTATCATCCTTTATTGAAATCCCTAGTTGTTTTTTGCAAATGTGTAGTTTGTTGTACCATTTGTACATTAATATTTTGTTCCTTTTCAACCTGTTGATTACACTTATCATCACTTTCTTTGTTTCTTTCATATATAACTCCTTGTTTTTCATCTTTGAGCTGTGCATACTTCATGTCATACTCATTAACAAACTCATCTCTAGATTCTTGTTTGTTTCCTTGTTTTCCACTCCTCATGGTCTCCTCTGGACCTGCTGTAATATCTTAGACAATATTCTCCTTAACAGTCTCTGCTTTACCATCTTCTTCTATGCAACCTTTACTTTCCTTAAGATATTTTTCTCTCAACATTCTTTTATTGTCTCTCAAGACAATTTCCTGTACATCAACTGTCAACACATTCCCATGCTCATTAAACAAAATTTGAAAAGATAATTTCATTACCTCATCCTATGCTTCTGCTTATCCTATTTCACCATCTTCTGGCAATCTGTTGATGAATTTTTTTTAGCCTTCCACAAATCTATCTTTATGTCTATCTTTCATTCCATCTCTTGGTATCTTGAATCCTTCCTTTAATATGTCTTCCATTTCCTCTTTTGGATCTTGTAAGCCCTTGTTTTAATATTCTTCTAACATTTTGTGAGCTTCTTTGCTCTTTCCTTTTCATTTCTCGCATATCTTTTCTCCTGACTATCCAAGATCTCTTTGTTGATCGTTTTCCTCTTTCCTGGTGGCACATTCTTGGTCAATTACATCATCTTCAATACCTGCATACACACACTCACACAAATCCTTAACTTTAAAAATATGAGACTCTCTCATCTCTTTAGATGCCTCTGGCATATTTTCCTTGTGTTGGTCTTAATTCTACATGGGACTTACATTAGGTCTCTCTTCATCACCATATTCATCCTCTCCAAGGATTGTTACCTGTTCTAGTTCACAAAAGTGAAATGTTTGTCCTACCTCCAAGGACTCTCTGTACTCAGCTTCTTTGAGTTTGTCCTCTATATTCAACCAAAAATTCATCCTATGTCTCAAATTTATTTCAAACAATTTCATTATAGTCCATTTTATCCCATTATTCATTATCCAACCACACCTATGGTCTTCTTCAACTCCTTCCTATAGAAATTTCATCATTTTATTGAGATTTCTTTCAAATCAACTATTTATCTGTCAAATTCCTTATCATCCATCCTCTTCCTACCATTTTTTTTGGCATCTTCTCTCACTCCATTGTGGCTTCCTTCTAATTCCTTGATATGACTATCTCTAGTCATCTCCATCGTTGAGCTTCATAATGCTCAACAATGAGTTGCAAATAGCCTTTGCAGTAACAAGTTATTTTCACCTTGCTACACAATACCTCACCAAGTTTCTCTCATGAACCTGACCTTTTGGTATCTCTGGTTCTCTCCTATAGAACCTTCTAAGATCCTTCTTCTCCTCAACTACTATAATTGTAGGCTTCTACACTTCTACTCACAATCTTCTAAATCCAACCTCAACTTAAACTCATTAAGGGTCTCCACCACAACCTTGATTCCTTTACCTTTATCACAAATCTTCTAGTTGTAAGCCACTTCCTATTGCTACCTATAAGTATATATATTATCCCTTCAATAATTAAAACTCAAATAATACCCAACCTTACCTCCCAGACTCCCTTTGCTAGAACTTCCCTTGTTTGCATATCCTCTATTGTCGATCTCCTCGTAGGTCCGGGCTTGTGTTTATCTTCATCAACTAAGTTCCTCTCAATTCCTTAATATCTTATGCTTCTCTCTTTCCTTCACTTCTGTAGCTTCAATATCTTAAGGTTCTCCACCAATGTCTCGTTCACTTTTGCTGCTACCTGCATAAATGTATATATTCTTTTGCCAAAGTTATTGTGAAATATGATATTCAATACCTGAAAGATATTCCCCAAGATCTTGTTCTTCAAACATTTCTATACAACTCTATTTATTGGATGGAATGTCCTTTAATTAGTAAGACTCCTCACTACTTCAATTTCATTTAAATACTTCTATGTCCACATGTACTCTTTAGGATCTTTGTCTTGGACTTTTTTGGTTTCTCATTGAACTTCAGAGTTTTTTTTTCAAAGAGCATTATTGTGCTCTAATACCAAATGATGCAGGATAGATACCTTTAAATTGCAAAAAAACCTCTAATATATGGCCTGCTTCATCTTAACACCCTATTATCACAAGATTTGTACTTGTGCAAATCCCAATACAAGTCCCCCAAATCTCTGTAACTATGGAAAATCCTATCACTATCAACTTAGTAAGAAATTCCCTTGTTTTAGTGATGGAAGAGGTCCACCACAAGGGAGGCTTCCTCAGTGACCTCAAGGGATATAAGTAGCAAGTAAAGTAATCAAGCCTATCGCCCCCTCTCTTGATCACCTAAATATTAGTCTAGGTCAAGGGAATATGAGTATGGAGTTGTTTGAGTACTTTCCCAAAACAAGAACACTTTATAGAAAATATATGAGTATTTTGAAGTCCAAACATGAAATAAATACTCCTTTAATACACTAGACATTGAAATTTTCATGGCTGGTACAAATTTGCAGCAATACAACAGTCTTATAGCAACAATATAAATTTGTAACAACAACAATAAAAAGAGCATAGAAATTAAACCAACTTCTGAGTAAATTAAACCACCTTTAAAAGAGTGTATGCAACAAATAATAGTGTATTAAGATGGATGTAGAAAACATTTGCAACACCAATTTTACTAGAGAGTTAATGAGTGTTAGTGTTAGCAAAATTAGTAGAAACCTTGAGAGAATTGAAAGAGATGTTTGTTGATCAATTTCACCAATTGAGAGTTGTAAATGAGTGTCTTTGAGGGCTATGGAGTCTTTATAACAACAATACAACAATTGTTGAAGATTTAACAAGTAGAAACTAAGAGGTGGGGCTTAAAATCTAAGGTGCTAGCACATTAGGGCCTTAGAGTTTAAGCCTTAAAGAGAAGGATTGCTAGAGTGCAAGAACTTTTGGGCTCTAGAAACATTTTATCCCTTCTTGATGCTTGAACTAGATTAAAATCAATGTATAGGGATAAAATCCTAAAGTGTTATCACTTTAGGGCTTTAGGAATCTAACCCTAGCAAGGATTCCTTCACAAATTTTGACAAAATTAACTGTGTGAGAGGAGGAAAGACTTATGTTCCTCTCTTAGGGTTTCACCAAGAAAGACGTCTAGCATGAAAAGAGATAAATTTCCATGAAGCATTGATAGCACAACAATAAAATTGCATAAATTTCATTTTCTTCACCAAGATAACATGAGATAAAATACTAATTGCAGAAATTCCATCAAAAAATCAGCAAAAGTATACACAAATTGATCCTCCAAGGAAGTCACATGAGTGTAGAAGAGCAAGATAGCCAGGTAGGGAGAAAATTTCATACATGATCTCACAAATGGTGAGGAATGAATGATGACAAATGAAAATGAGATGGTCCTATATTTATATGAGGCCATCTAAACCAATTTGTCCACTTTAATTTGTCAACAACAAAATTAGAAGAGGGTTAACCCCATTCATTTTCCTTTACATTTTTCAAAAATGAACATTACATAGAATAAAACCCTAAAAAGGGTGATTTCATACCTTAAGAGGGTGACGTAGGGATGAATAGTAAGATATCAAGCCTCAAGAGGAGAATGTTGGGCCTATAAATGCCATGTGTCATGCTTTCATGTGCCAAAGTGTCATGCCATGAGTCTCCTCCTGTCAAACCACCTCTGAAATCCATCATCCATCAAACCCTAGCCTCCAATATGATGTCAAGGGATAGAGGGTGATGCCCTATGCCTCCAAAGGCCACATCTAAGTATAGAAGGTGGCGCCATATGTGGTTCATAATTGTTCATCAGGAAAGGTCCTACAAATAAAAACAAGTACGCCCTCCAAGGGCCCATAGGTCATATGAATCATGCCAAGTAAGCTAGATTTAATATAAGAACCACCCAAACAAGTGCATTAAATCCCCCCTTTTCAAATTAAACAAATGCTCAAATACCTTATAACCTTTTCCAAATTTAGGTATGGGAGGGGTGTCATGGTGTCCTATTGGGTAGGCCAATCCTCAAGTCAATGGATGTTTCCCAAGAATACCCTATCTATATCATGTTGTTGAATCATAAAATTGTCACGAGTATTATAGCCTGCAAACAGTTGCAAGGCACAATTAAATTTTTTACTAACTATGCTATAAAATATATAACTAGTAGGTAGGATCCCCTAGGGAGAAATAAAGGATATTTATTTTCAAGTATTCTCGAGATAAGAGCATTTCTAATCTACTGAAAAATACATAATGGCTTCATCTATATAATGTTTTCTTCTTTCAGTTTGATTATGGGTTCCATTTCTGATTTGGTTTCAAAGAAAGAGAAAAGTTGTGCTCATAAAACTTCAAAAAGGTCTCCTATCTTGCATACATCCATACTCATAAGGTGCTATTATATGGTGATTATTTTCTTGAAACTCATGTTTGTGGTGATATCAAGTCACAAAATATTTTGGTTATATTTCTTGTCAAAGGCATACATCACTTCAACAATTACATGCCACAATGGTTGGGTGATAAATTATATGATATGATTTTAAAGGACTTGCAAATTCCTTTCAAATATATTTGTCATAGTGTGATATACTACAGCATGTGAAGATTTTGTGCAAATCAAATGACACCACATTTTATATTACATACCTTACATACTATAAGGTGCTTACCAACTTTAATGGAAAGTGTGATATTATTGATTATAAACTTTGAAATATGAAGTTTCACGATGCATATTGTATACATTTTTTATAATAATTGAAGTTATGGGATTTAAAATATTTTGAGATTTTTGGAGACACGTTAATTGGATCCTTTATTAATGAGATGGAACATTAGCTGCATCGTTAAAACATTATTTGGTTGATAGATGTGATAGTATTAATGTTGGTCGACATGGCACATGATCCTATGATTGCATGGAATTATTACGTGTTTGATGATTGGTTTTCATATTGGTTAATGTGAGAGTGGAAAATGACGTGGTTTTGAGTTGGTAGCTTGCAAAATGTAAGGATTGTTATGCATTCAATGTGAAAGGACGTGGGATTTGATGCCCGTGTCCCGAGTTTGAGTTTACCACCTTTTCAATTGTTTTGGAATTTCATTATGTTGTTGGAATTTTTGTTAAGTGATGGTCTGGTCCTAGAGATCAACTTCGGTAGTTTTTTAAACTATTGCACTAGTTTTTCACAGGTATTTGAAGCGCTCAAGAAATGTATGTTTCCTTTAGCTTGTTCTTCATAAAATACATGATTATTTTGCAGTATAATTTAAAGAATGGAACTGTTTTGGTTAGTTTACTAAGTGTGATTTTCCTTCCCTTTAATTCAAAATGGGTCTTGAATTCCTCTGCAAGATTTTAAGATTCTGTTATTGTCACTTTGTTGTTGAAAAATATTTTTTTAGTCCGAGTTTGAGTTAGCTATTCTTTGCAAATAAATGACGAATATATAGTTTGAATACTATGCACCCACAAAACCTTAATTTAAGTTTTGAAAGGTACAAACCGTTTCTTTGCTTCAACCCATCATTTTTCTGGTAACCATTTTGGCTCCCTTTCTAGCTCTCTTTTTGATGCCAACCTCTGCTTTGCAATGTCATTATGAGAAACAATTCGAGTTTAAAGAAGGGTTCTTATTCCACATGCAAAAGTAATGGAGTTATAAGAAAAATCAATGGTGTTTTATTTTTTACACCATCAAGCTAAAAACTTTCATCATGTATAAATGAAGGGTTTTGAGAATACAATCATGTGTTGGTTGTATCAACTACTTCTATTCACAATTTTTAAAACCCTACATATAGTATTGTGATAAAGTTTCCCTGCCATGATTTTGAACAACGATCTCATAAAATCTTCATTAAGTAGACTTTGGATTTCAAAAGTCAATCCAATGACTTTGTCATGCATTGATAGCTTGAGTTATAATGTTGTGCATAGCTAGTTTTGAGGTTGATTTGGTTGCTTGAAAATTTGAATTCGTAACTTGAGGACTATTAATGCATATGCATAGGCTAGCAGGGTCATATAAAATGTTGAATTGAACGAATACCTAGTTTCAGATCCTCTTCAACTATGAAATATTTACAATTTTTTTTAAACCCTTACACCAGAAGTAAGGTATGAGCGATATAAAATTTCATAAGTTTGATTTTGGAAAAATATTGTTAAAGAAATAGAGAAATCGACCTATGTGCTTTTGTATATACACATAGCTATTGAGGTCAAAAAAATTGGGTTGATTATAGTCTCAATGACTTGGTATGATCGAAAGTCAGTTTTGAAATATAAAAGTTAAAGAGCTTTATTCTTAGATTGTTATTAGTTTATAACAACATGAGTGGATGGATTGAAAGTTTTTTGTTGCTAGATTGTAGACAATTAAATTGACCAAAGCCATTATATTACGAATTATATGCCAATTTTTTACACTACCTATTCATCTCAAAACTTGTTGGAATTAGTTGTTGAAATGGTAGCACAGTTTGGTCATTGATTTCTGGGCATGATGATGTTAAAATTAAACAAAGATTGGAATTGGAAAATATATGTATATGACCAAGGTTGCAATTTTAAAGGAATAAGGAAAATTTTAAACATAGGATCAAATCTATCATTATTTCATTTTTCATATATTATTCCCTAAGTCCCAAAAATCATACATCATTTAAATTTGCATCTTCTTCCCCCCCTGTTCTATAAGATAAAATTGTTTTTAATTCAAAAGGTTGGTCGCGGTTTGGCATAATTAGTTTTCAAGTGCATGAGGGATATATACAAGCTATCACATGTAAGGTTAAGAACTGAATTGGAAAAGATACATTGCCAACTATATGTTTCTGCCAATGTTGGAAGTTCAATCATGAGATCTATTTTATGGAATACAATTGCAAGATGATAAACTCATCATCCAAGTATAAGTCAAGGATGAAAAAAAAATGATGAATGATGATAAAATATTATGATTGTTTCTAATTTTATTTATTTTTAGGGTAAATTCCTTTCATACTTCCACTTTTCATAAATTATTCCTAAAATCCCAATATCATGCTTCATTTTAACTCATGTTCTTCCCCCTATTATATAAGTAAATTTAAGAAGAAATAATAATGGGCATACTAACAGTCAATGTGAATGATACTTGGCATGACATATGTGACTTGATTAATGAATGGTATGGGGTATAAATACAAAGACATTGGTTGAAGAATGATTACCAAAATGTTGTGATTATCAACATGTACCGCTCATTTATATCATTTACTTTCACTTTATGCTCATTAAAAACCCATTTTCACCTCTCCCCTATTTTCATTATATTCCACATGTTCATATAATGAATGTGAGTATGTCAAAGAAGGAATGATATGAACTTTGGAAAATGTTTAAATGCAAAGAAGTTGTTTGTTTTTAGTTTCCCTTTCCTTCACTTCTCCCTGGATGTTTGCATGTTTGATTGTTGATTGAGTCAGAGCCATGCTTTGTCAAATGAAAAGTTATGTTTAATGATTTACTTGCTATTATTTACATACACTAATACAACCTTCATGATTAATTATATGAGATTTTTCAGCCAAGGTAGCAATGGATCTAACATAGATAACAAGGGAAAGAGAGAAAATTTGAACATAGGGCAACGAGTTGGATGACATAGGGGAAAAATTAAGAGACTTATATTCTCCATCCATTTTGATGCAAAAATAGAGGAGTTTAATCAAATCCTACAAACTGGTTTTCTTAATCTTGCAGGTCAAGAATAGTTTAACTCTACACCACCACTTGTCAAACCTCCATTACAACCTCATCCTAGAATCACTGACATTATTTTAGAGCCACATGTGTCGTTGCATTATGAAATTCCAGTTAATGATGGATGGAATGAAACAATTCATAATTCTCAACCTCATCATCATGGTTGGCCTACTATATCTTTGCCACTACCTCCACCTCCTCCTAAGAAGCCACTTCAACAAGTTGTTTCCATGGTTTCACATGCACTATCAACTCAACAATGTAATAAAATAAAATCTTTATCTCATGACATTGAACCAGGTAAAGGGAAGCAACTTGCTTGCTCAACTAGATATGGTTCATCAAAGAACTCTTCCCACTTTGTTACCTCACATTCTATTCCCCAAAATCATGATCCTAGGAATGTCAACTTTGTTGATATGCACCTGGAAGAATCATTAAATGAAGACAAGAAGTATGGAAAAGAAAATTTACAGACGCACAAGGTGGCTTCATCTCAGCACAATGGACTGAGGAGGACAACCTCCCACAAAAAATATGATTTTTTATTTTATTTTATGGTGACTTTATGTGGCAGTTTATTGATGAAATACTTACACTTTTATTTTTGGACAAAAGATAGTATTTTGATATATTTTTTATCATTTTGGGAGTTACAAGTGTATTTATGACATTTTTATTTTTTGGGGTTGTTGAATGTGAATTTATTTTATGGATGGTATGCATATTGTAATTATGGAGGTGCAAGGGGATATTTCTAAAATTAAACAATAAACTTATTTAGGGGGTCCCCACATATTAGTTATTATTTATAAAAACCCTTGTTATAATTGCTTATTTAAAAATTTGTCCCACTTAACTAAATTTAGTTAACTATCTAACTAAAGGTAGTTCAAACTAATCAAACTACCTTTTGAGGAATAAAATAAGGACTTGATGGAGGGACAAAGCATGAGAGAATAGAGAGGCACAAACTCTGATAAGGTTTTCTCTTGCTTTGAAGTGATATTACATTATAATTCCATTCATTTTTGAATTACTTGAAAGATGAATCTTCGTGTTGATAGTAGGGTTTTACTGAAGGTGGCAATAAGGACCAAGAATCATATATTATTGACATTCTTCCAAAGGTCAATAATTTGTTTTGATGTTTTGTTAATTAAAATTTGATTTTTTAATTAGTTTTCAGTGTTGATTATAATTATTTTTTTAGAGTTGAGACAATGGTACATTTGTGGCTTGTTGATCTATTTTTCTCAGTCTTGGTGTTTACTTAGAAGACACTAGTAGTCTCTGTGTGATGTAACATTCCATCTTTGACTTCTAAGTCTTACTTTGGTCCTTATCCACACAGGCGTACAAAGAGAAAATTTTTGGGTGTAATTTAGAATTGAATTAATAAAAATCATTTCATGTTTTTTTATATCACATTTGGACTTGATATGTAATGTTGTTTTAGATTTGTCTTCTGATTATTATTTAATTCTCTTATAAATTTTTGTTAGAATAATTTTTTTTTTGATAAAACATCAAAGACATAAAATATCATTAGGACCAAGTACATATTGCTTGAGGACTAATTGATATTTTTGTAGAGGCTATAAACATAGGGTAATAATCCTGCCTCTCTTACCTTATCCCAACAAGATTCAAAAATGTTGTTATAATGCCTTTTCACCATCATTTATTTGGCGACCATACTGGCGAATTTGTCCAAAATTCTCCAGTTTTTGTATCTTATTTTATGTACTTAATTTTCTCTTTTTTATTTTATGATTTCATAACTTTTCCTGTTGTATGACAACCTAACATTGGAGATGGTTTAGATGACCAGACTAGTATTTATTTGACCTTGTTTAATCTGATTTTAGAGACTATTCACCGTCGTGAAGAACTTCACCATTCTTGGGAGGTCATTGCTAGAGAAGTAAGAATTTGTGAATAGTGGGAAGCCCAATGAAGTCAAGCCCAAAATATGCCATCTCGGTAAGAGATTGACATATGTCCTCTAGGTATCATTCTTCTTGAAGAAAAAGAGGTTTATCTCCTGAGTTTAATCCTTTATCTGAAGTAGGAAGAATACAAGTTTTTTTAGAAAGACTACAACCTAAACATCGAAGATATTTATCTGACTCTTCTAGTTCATCAGTATCCTTAATTCCTATCTCTTTTAAGATGACATCTTTCGGTTCTTCTTCTAGTACTATTTCATCGAATTCTTCACAAAGTTCTTCCTCATCGGGAAGTTTCTTTAGTCATCACATTCCAATTCAATCCATGGAAAATCTTGCCAAGGTGATTAATAAATTTGGTCTATTTCAATTCGAAGAAGATGCAACCACTACATTGTGGCATGTATCTTCACCTTTAAATCTTACTCCAATTGTAAATCCCCTTCCTAAATTTAAGGATCATTTTCCTAAATTCTTAGGAAATGACACCATTTCTACTAAAGAACATTTGATTGAATTTTCTAGTGCATGTCATAACATAGGTGCAAATGATAATGAGACTTGCATGCACTTATTTGTCAATTCTTTAGAAGGAAAAGTTGTTCCAGATTTCTTTGAATTACCTCCTGAAGTATTTTTGACTTGTGATGAACTAAATTATTGGTTTAAATTAACTTATGGGCTACCTAAAAATCCAACAGATCAATTATGGGAATATAACAACATTGTTTATAATAATCATGGTGAAACAATAAATTATTTCAATCTCTGTTTCACCAAATTATGTAATCAAATCCCTGAACTACTTTGACCTCATAACCAAGTTGTTTTTATCCAATACTATAATTCATTTACCTATTCTTATCGCCAAATATTAGAAGAGAAGAATGTAACAAATTTAGGGTTTGCACTTCAAACTTGTTTAAAGTATGAAGAACAATTGGAAAGAACTGGTCTTCTCGAGGAAGGCTTTGTAAATTAGACTGATATGTCAATAGTTTTGCATCTTGTCCAAGATATGAGAAATCAAATGATTTCTTATGAGAGGAAAGGGGTCACTTCATCATCAACTTAGGTTGCGTCTTCCACACAAGTTGTTTTGAGAAATCATCCAATTAATACTTTATTCCATAATCAACCAAAAGTTATTCTCTCTAAGGCTTGGTATAATTTCTATGATGATAATCATGAATAAAGTACTTGTGAAGTCAAGGCAAGAGCACAAGAGTGAATCTTTGGAAAAAATACCGAAACAACCATTGTTTTCTTAGATTGGGCTCCTGAAGAGGATGTAATGATGGTAAACACAAGGAATAAATCATATGAAAATAAAGGAAATGGTAGTAATCCAAAGACTTTCCCCCCCTAGTTCATACTCTCAAGATACAAATCCTTCGGTTGTTACGACAACTCAAAGTCAAGAGGTATCAACCTCTTTACCTCCATCAAAATATAACATTTTTAAGAAACTAACTAATATAAAAGTAGGTTCATTTCTCTTGGACATGGTTTTCATCCCCGAACAAAAACAACATATGAAGAATTATATGGAAGGCTAAAATTCTACAATAGCTAGTTTATCTGGAAAACATGATGGATATGATTCACATGTAAATAAGTTAGGTGTAAATAATTTTAGAAATTCTGTAAAAATCCTCCTTTTTACATATCTGTAAAAACAATGGATAGGATAACTCATTGTTTCTTAATAGATGGTGGATTAGGTCCTAGTGGTATGTCCAAGATTGTTATGGAAGAACTAGGATTGTTTTATACAAATGAAAATTTGAGAAGTATGTTGTCCTATAATAATAAACAACAAAGGACGATTGGTGAGATCAAGGATGTAACTTTAGTTCTTTGTGCTCATCCTGAAATTAGAATCACATTGAATATTAAAGTAATTGATATGCCCATCAGTAACTATTAAATTATTTTGGGTAGAGATTGGCAGACTTTGACTAGTGGTTATTTATCATTATATGGTTCACACCTATCCATTTCCAAAAATGGAAAAAAAAAATATTTTTTTAAGGGAAGGATGAATTTCACCATATATAGAAAAAGTTTCTTAACCCAATGTTAATTATATTGAGGAAGATATGGGTGTGTATTCATTTTTTTTTTTTGATGAAGATGATGCTTCTCTCGAACAACCTTATGATTATGAAGACATAATGTGGCATATGCACTTTGATGGTGTATGTTCAAGTGAAGACAATGGAGCGGACATTGTATTATACTCTCCTGTTGGTAAAATTCATAATTTTTCCTACAGACTAGAATTTTCTTGCAACAACAATGTTACTGAATTTGAATCCTTGCTGTTAGGAAATGAAAATTCTTACAACCTAGGCTATTATCATCTCATTGTCTTTGGAGATTCATAACTTGTTGTAAATTTGGTAAGAACAATTTATAATCCTACTAACAAGTTGATGAAAAGACACACCCAAGTTGTTTGGGATTTAATCCAAAATATACTATATTTTAACATCACTCACATCAAAAGGGAATTGAACTCAATAGTTGATAAGTTGGTTGTTTTTGCAGCCTGTTCTACAATGAAATTATTGCCTCAAGGACCTCATTGAACATTTTTGTCATTATATCGACCTCATCTTCCTAATAATGTGGAATCCTGGAAGGTTTTCCCTGATGACGAAGGCATTTGTGCTTTTTAACAGAATGAGATTTATAATCCTAAGGAAATCATTTCTCTTGAAGATAATAAAATTCCTAAAGGGTTGAATCTTGAAAGCTCATTTTAAACAAGTGATGTTAGCAACAAGAAAGAAAATAAGGAAGAGGAGTCAAGGAGGAAAATAGGAGATATCATTCCAATGAACATTGGAACTTAGGAACATCCAAAGGTTTTAAAAATTGGAGTCCGATGTTCTAAATATGAAAAGAAAAATTTCATGGAATTATTTCATGAATTTATAGATGTTTTTTTCCCTGTCTTACGAGGATATTCATGGTTTTTATCCTAGTGTCATCTAGCATGCTATTCTGATTAAGGAATAAGCAAAACCTATTAGGAAAAACTAGAGGCGCATAAATCCTACTCTTGAAGCTACTATAATAAAATAAGTGGAAAAGTTGATAAATGCTCACATTATCTTCCCTATTAAATATTTTGAGTGGGTACCTAACCGTGTTCCTGTAAGGAAAAATAATGACGATATTAGACTATGTGTTAATATTTGTGTTGATGATATTGTAGCTTCGGAAGGTACTCCTACAAGAGGCCAAGGTGTCAGGCATGTGGGAATCTTTGTTGGCACAAGATTAGTCTTTCATTTCAGTAAAATCGGCCTAGAAATTAGGCTAGGACCTCATGGGAAAATTGATGGGATTTGTGGGCTTGTGACGAGGTTCCACACCCACAAAAGGAGAATAAAATATTCCAATTAATTGTTGAGTTTAGGAAGGTATCCTAAACTCACTCATTGGAATTTTATATAAAGGATAAAGGAGAGAGGTCATTGTGACATTTGGTCATTTTTGTGCAAGGATGGAATTAGTGTAACTGAGTGACCACTTGTGCTAGGAGGCTTGGTTATTTCAGCAAGGGGAAAAGAGTTATCATAAGTGAGTGACCACTTGTGCTAGGAGGCTTGGTGATTTTGACAAAGGGAAATTATGCAATTGTGTAAAATATGGCCTAGGAGAGAGGCATCCATAGAAGGAAGAAATCGTGTGAATAGTACAGAAGTGTCCATACAGTTTTTTGTACATGTACGTGAGTCGTAGTGGGCACAGTCACATATGTACATGTGTTGCAGTAAGGTGAATCGTGTACATCCATACAAGTTTTCTGGGTAGGTGTAGGTTTGTATAGGATGACATCAACAACAATACATGTGACATCAACAAGTTGTACAAGTGGTATGCAACACATTTGGGGGTAGAGGAAGTTTCCATGGATTTGCTAAGGCTCGGTTTTTTTATTTTTTTGGTTATTGGAGGACAAGGTTGTCCTTGGATTTTGGTGAAATTGTATTAGTTAGGAGGGCTAGTATTTCCCTCAGAATGTATGAAATTGACAAGGTTACATAACATAAAATTTGTGACTAATGTCTTTTGATGATTCATCTTTGATCTTGTTGTTTCTACTACATATATTTTCAATTAAGTATTTTTAGTGTAAATTTTTTTAGTGATAATAGTTAGGGTTTACTATTAGTTCACTAGGAAGCAATTTTCAGATGTGAAAATTAGTCACATAAAGTTTCATGTGAAAATTGGCATGGTATCAAATCTTAGGATATGAATAAGAGGGGACCATCTTGAGACACATTTTTGGCTACAACACTAGAAGAGTTTTGTTCTTGTTCTTGTTCCGGGAAGGTCACCATGGTGAACAAATTGAATATTGAGGACAATTTGGAAGGGGCAACCAACTTTCAGGGTCTCCTTCTGTTGGAAGAAAATGACCTCTAGGAGTATGTTGAGGGTGTGGTTGCAGCTCCTACTGATCCACGAGAATTGAAAACACATGGGAAGAAGGAAGTGAAGGCCAAGTGAGTGTTGCTAGAATCCGTGAAGGATCACATGATTCCTCACATATTTGAGAAGATAACTGCCAAGGAGATGTATGACGCTTTGGTAGGTATATACCAAAATAATAATACAGACATGGAGTTGCATTTGAAGCACCAACTTCAAATTGTCAGGATGTCCAACAAAGACATTGTCATGATATATTACTTAGATTCAGGATCAACTTGTAGTGATCGGTGAGACAATTGAGCATGTTGAGTTGGTGAATGTAGAGTTGAGAGGTCTTCTTGGGTCTTGGGAACCATTTGTGTAGGGGATATGTGCACGAGATACACTACCAACCTTTGATAGAATATGGACAGATTTTATTCAAAAGGATACTCGGTTAGTCTCCAGTGATGATTTGTATGGTGTGGTAAATAATAGTAGTGATGAGAACCAAGCCCTTGTAGCCCACACTAGGAAGGGAATAAGAGGTTCTCCAAGAAGAAGAGTTTCTCCTAAGAGAAGGGATTCTCCCGAGAGAGAATCATCTCTAGAGATGAGACGAAAGAAGGATCTTAGAAAGATCATATGTTTTGAGTGTCATGACTATGGTCACTATGATTGATGGTGTCCACACTAGAAGGGAAGGGGAGAAGGTAGTGGGAATTAACAACAAGGGTTGATGAGGTTGTATAAAGGTTCCAGAGGGAGATCTTGTTGGTCTCTACCATTTCAAGTACATTCTCCACAAGGGGTCTTTTTGGTGGATATCAGAGCATCTTGCCATATGACATGTGCTAGAGAGTTATTTGACAGCTTCACAGAGACTAGTTTAGACTTGTGTGTGGAGTTTAGTATGTGAACTAAGCATGAAGTATGAGGATCTGGTATGGTATCGTTCATGTTGGAGTTAGGTGAGCTGTTGAGGGTGTCAAATGTATTATGGGTTCCATATCTTAAGAGAAGTTTTCTCTCTATCTCAAAGATTGAGAAGAAGGGCTACCATATATTGTTTTTAGAGGGACATGTGTTGTTTATGCCCAAACGATCTAGCTTCATATCAATGGTGGTTCTTGGAATTAGGGAGGGAAACCTATATAGGCTGAGGGGACAATCTATGAATACTATGACCAGTAGGAGCATAGAGATAGATGAGGAGGAGTAGGTAGCTCCACCAATGGTGAGTTAGGTGGCCCCACCAGTAGCACAGGTTTAAAGGGAGTAGGTAGCTCCACCAGTGGTGAGGTAGGTGTCTCCATCAATACAATATGTTTAGAGGGAGAAGGTAGCTCCACCAATAATGAGGCAGATAGCCCCACTAGTAGTGTTGGCTCAAAGGGAGCCAAAGTTCAGAGGGAGTCAACCCTCAGGATCTAGTAGGGAGGAGAAGCCTCCAAGGAATGCTCAGATACAGTTGGACTTCATGGGGATTCAGTAGGATCAGAGGGAGAATCACTCATCCAAAGGGAGTTTACATTCAGGTACAAATGGAGGAGAGGAGTCTTTCAAGAAGATTTCATGGGTTGAGGAGGAAAGACAGGAGGTTCATAGGTAGGAGGCATCTAGGGCATGTGAAACCTCCACGGAGGATTCATTTGTTTCAATAGGTTTTGCTACAATGACAAAGGAGGCAAACAATCAAGAATACTGGACAACAAGATTTGCTTCAGTGACAGAGGGACTATCCATTCAGGAGGATTGGAGTGCAACTGTGTTATATCCAATGTAGGTTACCGAGATACTTCCAAAATGGGAGACATACGTACATCCAAATGATGGTGGATGGGATACCACCCTCGCTAAGAGGGAGTGTTGATGATATTGTAGCCTTGGTAGGTATTCCCACAAGAGGCCAAGGTGTCAGGCATGTGGGAATATTTTTTGGCACCAAATTAGCCTTTCGTTTCATTGAAATTGGCCTAGAAATGAGGCTAGGGCCTCATGGAAAAGTTGATGGTATTTGTGGGCTTGTGATGGGGTTCCACAACCACAAAAGAAGAATTAAATATTCTAATTAATTGTTTAGTTTAGGAAGGGTTCCTAAACTCATTTGAATTTTATATAAAGGAGAGAGGTCATTGTGACATTTGATCATTTTTGTGCAAGGATGGAGTTAAAATAAGTGAGTGACCACTTGTGCTAGGAGGCTTGGTGATTTCAACAAAGAGAAATTATGCAATTGTGGAAAATCTGGCCTAGGAGAGAGGTAGTCGCAAAAAGAAGAAGCAGTTTGAATAGTACATAAGTGTCTGTATAGTTTTTCGTACATGTACGTAGGTCGCAGTGGGAACAATCCCATATGTACGCGGGTTGTAGTGAGGTGAATCACGTACATCCATAAAAATTTTCTGGGTAGGAGCATATTCGTACAAGTTGATGTCAGTAGCAGTACATGTGATTTCAACAGGTCGTACAGGTGGTATGAAACATATTTGTGGTAGAGGAAGTTTTCAGGGATTTGCTGAAGTTTTTTTATTTTATTTTTCTATTTATTGGGGGACAAGGTTGTCCTCAGACTTTGGTGAAATTGTATTGGTTGGGAGGGCTTGTTTTCCTCTTAGAATTTTTGAAATTGATAAGGTTACAAAATAGAAAATTTGTGTATTGAGTGTGTTGATAATTCATCTATAATCTTGTTGTTTCCACTGCACATATTTTGAGCCAACTATTTTAAGTGTAAAATGTTTCAGTGATAATAGTTATGGTTTACTGTTAGTTCACTAGGAAGTAATTTTCAGATCTAACAATTAGTCACATAGAGTTGCATGTGAAAATTGACATTCCACGCACTTAATCGAGCAAGTGTAAAGGATAATTTTTCCCTTCCTAATATGGAAATGATTTTACAATAAGTGGCAGGGTCTCAAATGATGTCCCCTCTTGATGGATTTTCAGGCTATAATCAAATTTGAATCAAGAGGGTGGACAAATACAAAACCACTTTTACAACTCGATGGGGCACCTTTGCTTATGAACGAATGCCTTTTGGATTAATTAATGCAGGTGATACTTTTCAGAGAGATATGTAGATATATTTTGATGATATTATTGGTAAGATAATTCAAATTTATCTTGATGACTTAACCATTTACTCTAAAAACCGACAAGATCAATTTGATCATCTTAAAAAGGTCTTTTTGCGTTGCAATTTTTTTTGGTATGTCTTTAAATCTGTCAAAATATGTTTTTGGTGTCAATCAAGGTAATCTTCTTAGCCATATTGTTTCTAAATCAGGAATGAATATTGATCATGAGAGGGTTACCTCTATTCTAAATCTTCAAGCCCCTACATCTAAAAAGGAAACTAAATCTTTCATGGGAAAAATTAACTTTGTTAAAATATTTGTTCCTAATTTCGTTGTAATGGTCAAACCTATTCATAATATGATGAAATGAGATCAATATTTCTCATGGAATGAGAATGTCAAAAAATATTTTGTAGGAATTAAAAAAGAGAGAATTTCTACAGTGATTCTAGTGAAACTAGATTTTGATAAATAATTCATTATCTATACAAATTCAAAGGAAGACGCAATTTTTTATATTCTTCTTAAAAAATATGATCAAAACAATGAACAACCTATAACATTAATGAACAATGAATTGGAAGGTATGGCAGTGATGTGGCATGTTGGCAGAGTAGGTGACTGTGTAGGCTATGTGGAAATAATGTGGACCAACTAGAAGGTTCCATGTGGCACCCTTTGATTGGCTAGTGTTGGCTAAGGGTATCCAAAATTTTGTTGAGGTCGAAGGGAATCGAACCCTCGACCTCCTCTCACTAGGACAATGACTTTAACCAAATGTTGAACCAATTGGGATATTGTGTCATACGTTAAGTCCACTAGAATTTAATGTATTTAAGTTCATTGTTATAACAACTTCTAAAGGGGGGTGAGGTCCGTGGGTTCGAACCCATGAACTCCACCCATACCAATGGTTTAAAAAAAGTGCTCCAAACATTGTGCCATATGGCACACCTTTTTAAAGCCACTAATGGATTTGTATTTAAGTTCTATTTAATATGCAACCCAAAATATAGGGGGTTGGGTAGGGTTCGACCCCCCGAATTCCCCTATATAAGCCCAACATTTTTTTCCATTGCAACACACCATTTCTATGCCAAGAAATCAGAATGATTTTTCTTTGGCCATGATGAAATTTCATGCCAAGGTTTTGCATCGATTTTCATGCTTAGAACTTGGAGTGAGTTATAATGTCTCGAAGTTCATGCCAAAGGGGGTCTTTTTTCACCTGTTGAGAAGATAGTCGAGTTTATACTCGTTCTTCTCAGAATTTCAAGAGGAATTCAATGGTGTCCTCTGTTTCTAGGGTTGAGCAACAAAATTGAAGGGTGTCTTCAAATTGTAAGTCATTTCATTTTAATTTTTGGCATTTGAGCATTATAGAGAAGTCTCGTTGTTTGGAAGTGGACCTCGAGATGTAGCCCAGGAGGGGTGAAATCCATTATCAACTCTTGTCTTCTTAGTTATTTTATTTTCTTCTATGTTATCTCTCATTTTTCTGCAAGTTAATAATTAGTTAATGAATTTTTGGATAAGTAAGGGAATTCACATGTTTATTTGCAAATAGTCAGGACGACCATAATTTTCGAAATAGTTTGGATGTCAATGTAATATTAAGAATTAATTTGACATATAAGTATTTTCAGATCAAGTTGGTATCATATTTGGTTTGACATGTATTTGCAAGTGAATTCTTATGAGGCCAAAATTCAAGCTAGGTGAAGGCATGCTTGAAGAATCCTTTTTTTAAAGAACAAATCTCTTTGTTTCAAAGGGCCACCATGAGAAAAGATCTAATGAAATTAAGGATTCTGAAAGACATGAACCAATAGATTCAGAAAAAGAAATATGAATTGATAATGCAACTACAATATCTCGAGGATGAGAAGCAAGAGCTTCAAGACTAGTTGGTAAGCCATGAAGAATTGTTGATGGGCATTATTCAATAATTGGAAAGTGAGTTGCAGGCCCAAGATAAGATGTTGGCACAATTCCATGAATCTGAGCAATTGGAGAAGGAAAAGGATACCATGCAAAATAAGCCATCTTATACAAAAGTTTTACAAATGGTAGCCAAATTATTCCATCAAAATGATCCATCATGTTCTCTTTCTTTTCATCAAGGGGTAACTGTTTCTTTTGGTGAATTTAAGAAGCACACTAGTGGTATTGGTTGTAATTTGTTAACCAAGATGGGATATGATGGAAAAGGTCTTGGAATCAATGGCCAAGTAATACCTAATCCCATACAGGAAGAGGAAATACCTCGTTATGCAGGATTGGGATATGGAAAATAAGGAGATGGAGAATGATTTAAGACAACTGAAGTAAGGGAAGCTTCAAATTAAGAGTTTCAGATACTTCATAATATGTTAGTTCTACTAGAACAACCTTCCAACCTTGAGAAGGGAATCGAATGCGAAGCATCTCCAAGAAGAGATGAGAATTCCAAGGAAGGAATGAAGACATTTTCCACTCGTGAGACTGGCATGAAGGGAAGTCCTAAAAGGTTTGTTAATCATCCCAATGTTTCCCTTAATCGTGGAAAGAATGGTCAAGTAACACCAAACTTATGGTATATGTATCCATGTGTTTTTTGTGGAGCTAGAACCATTTTTTGAAAGAATGTTGGAAGAAGAAATCCTTTTAGGAGAAGTCATCCAAGAAGGAGGCGAGATGCAAAGGTCATTTTCCAAAATAGAATAAGGAGAATGACAAGAGAGGATTGTGGTTCCAGGACATGCACAAAAAATTTTGCACTCATTGTGGTAAGAGTGGTCATTGGATTGAGATGTGTTGGAAACTTAATCTATAACTTTGTCTATAGTAGAACTAGGAAGATGTGAAAGCACTTACAAGAAGACAGGTAGCAACCTCAACTGAAATTGATAATGTTGCTGAGAAATTAGAGAAGGAATTCTTTTTGATGGCTTGTCTTAGTAGTATAGTGTATGAAGACATTGATGTATGGTTTTTGGGTAGTGGATTATCTCACCACATGATAGGAATGAGGTCACTCTTCCTTGCATTTTCAGAAATAGACACAGACTACTATGTGGGATCTGGGACTAATACCAGACATGTTATAAGGGGAGTTAGATATGTGAGATTTTAGCTCGAGTCAGGAGGATTTCTGGGGATAGAACAAATGTTGTTTGTTCTAGAATTGAAAGTGGTTTTTCTCTTGTTTAATATTTCGAAGATGAGGGATATGGAGTTGTGCTCTAGCATGGATAGATACTTGTATATTCATAGAAAGCTACTCGAGACATAACAATGGTGTTTGGTGTCAGAAATGAGAGATTATATAGGTTACTTGGACGATCTATAATTTGATCTAGTGGTTTCTTGGATTCAATGTCAAATACAATATCAGAGAAAAAGTCAGAGATAGGAAATTATGAGCTCCTTCTAGTACTGTTGAAAGAAGGAATCCATGAAGAATCCCACCTATCCATTCCCAAGATAGGTATCTTGGAAGAATCCATTTTGGTGAAGAAACCTGAAATGGAACATTAATGTTTATCATTTGTAAACACTAAAGTTAGCATGCATATGTAGTCCTTCTAAATTATGTTTCCATTGTTGTAAAGTAGGATGGAAATAATCTTCTTTGTATGGAGTAAGGAGGTATAATACTTATTAAAAGAGTGAAATAAGTAAAGGTGGTTGTTGATTAAATGACATGTAAAATGTATGCTTTATGCTATTTACATCATAAATATGCTATGCAAATGCCATGTTCATGTAAGATGTATTCTTAATGCCTTGTAAGGAAGCAAGTCAAACGATACAGTTTCTTGGGAAAACATGTTTGGATTTTGATTTCAGGGATGCGAGGGAAGAAAATGAACAAGAAGTTCATTCAGAGCCTCCAATAGATACATTAGGCAGTACAAGAACAATGAATCCAATATTTTCATGTTATCACACAAGTTGTAGGTTGGTCAAAGCCCGACCCAACCACTAAATGGTGACAAATTTGAGAAAACCTATCCACTGTCACCTTAGGCAAGTATTCCCCTCACTTTAGAGATGATAGAATAACCTCAAGGGGGGAATCCCTAGTGACCCTAGGGGGAAATGGGATGGAAAGTGAGATGTATGAATGGATGCCCCTATAAGTAAAGTTACTAAGTGTGGAAAAGGGATTGAAAGAGATCTTGGTGGTAGCCAAAGGTTGTCAATAGGTAAGTGTTTTGGATAAATTCGTCAATGTGGACATTAACAAATCTCCTTAGTTCATGAACCCAAAACTAGAACAAAACAAGATAGTATAAATTCCTTTTCTTAGATTTTAGAATCGAAATGCAGGTAGATAAGTGGTATGTACCTTTTATCCGAAGTTTTCCTTCATTAGTTGAATCTCCAAGTTTGATTCCAAAGCCTTTTTCTACATACATGTATTAGAATCAAACAGAACAAGTGAAAGAAACAATACTAGAAGTATTTCGATAAAACTATGTAGATGGTAAGGGAAAAATACAATAAAGATGATGTACAAATTGTATATGAAAGGGAAAATATAACTCTATTAATAAACAAGGAAACAACTTACAACCAATGCCTTGGTGTTTATTATTGGATAAATCCGTAAGTGCAGACACAAACCGATCTCCCTAGATCCACCTGGATCTAGAACAAAGCAAGACAGAACATGACTCTTTCCCTAGATTCTAACCATTGAATTAAATAGGAGGCGAGAACAAAGAACATACTTTATGATCGCTTCCTTTGGTCTTTGTTTCTCCTGCTTCACTCCAGTGCTCTCGTACAGTCAATACCAAAACAATACAAACCAACTGAAGTGAAGAAAGCACAATCTATTCAACAATCAATCTATGTATATGATCAAGGAGTTATACAATAAAGTGGAACTAACTTTATGGGAAAGGGACATATTACTGTATCATATTAATGGAAAGTAAAGATTACAACCTGAGCCTTGATGTTGCAAACTTCCTTTCAATGTCCCTTGGCTATGACACACACACACTTGCTCACTTGCATGAAGAAGATCAACCACCTTTGATAAACTTGATGGAGTTTCCTAGCTGTTGTAGCTTTAGTCCTTCACACAATCTTTCACCAATTCTCCAATGAGTCTTGTTTCTCCTTGTTTTCTTCTTTTATTTCTTCACCTTTTCCATGAGAATTCACTCAATATATAGGAGAGAATGAATTGGTTACTTGGATAAGAATGATCCCAAAATATCAGGGAATCCAGTACTAGGATAACCATTAGAATGCCATCTCATCCTTCTAGAAGATTCCCTTCTAGAAGCATCGAGAATTCATCTTTTTCCCTTCTTTAGAAAGAGTTTTCACCCTAGCAGTTCAAAACAATGTGAACTTCTCGCACCCTGGCTTAAGGAAGCCTGCGAGAATCATGCATTCTCGCAAGCAAATATACTAGCAGCCTGCGAACAGTCCTTAAAAATGTGATTTCTGGAAAGAGATGAAGGTAACTTTTCTCAGGAGAAAGTTCTAATGAAGAGCCTGAATACACCATCATTAATACATCATCATGACGACCAAAATCATGGGAAACAGAATGCCCCCCAAAGTTTGAGGTTGGAACTAGTGACAGCCGATAGACTTTTTAAGCTGCATGTGTGTGTCGGGAACCAGGAGCACATCTAATTGGAAACCTGCGAACAACCAAGCATCTGCAGAATGTCATATATACCAATTTTGAGGTAGGCGTTCCCATACTCAAATCATAGACTGATGAAATTATGGACATAGGTCATGGCCATCAATCATACACTGTGGATCCATGCTGTCAAAATATAGCATAGCCACCAGAATACACTATGGATCTATGTGAGAAATTTCAAATCAAGACGACATAGCCACGAAACATACACATTGGATCTATGAGTCGCAAATTATACATACTCCATCACAACCTGGATCAAAAAGATAATATCCAGGGTCTTCAATCTCATCGCCCAAAGTACGAATCTAACCATGTGATTACATGTGTTGAAGTCGAACATGGTAGAAACCACTTGATTACCGGTCAWTGATGWAACCRTTAACAAGTGCGAGGGAAATCACCATTGATGTCAATGAMTCCCAAGGTACCATAGTACAATCCATCGAGTGTGAATAAATGAGTTGATGTCGAACATCCGATGGAATCTTTCGATCAGGGGTCAATGATGTAAACCCACTGTCGAAAGCGAGGAAACCTACCATTGAGGTATGCAAGTTCCAAGGTACCAAATAATTTCTAAGTCTTGATTCCAGATAATGAGTTGAAGTCGACGAAACAAAACTTGTCACAAGAGGGCCTTAATGTATCCCCCATCAATGAAACGAAATGAGTAACAGATTTTGAAGGTGAAACAGAGTATGATGTGAATTGAACTGGACACAGGGAAGGCCGACACAAAGAGAATGGATAACTGCAGATGGCCGACTCCATATAGGTTTCAGATGGACTTCTCTTGAACATATGAACGACCCAACCAATGATTCAGCAACATTGACTCAAAGACGACACAGGGAATGACCTTGTAGCAAATCGAATGAGAGACAAATGGATTTTCCAAACCAGCTTCAAATGATGAAGAGGGACTGTCATGTTCAAGAGCGACACTTACTGCCAATCAATACGAAGATGAAAACATATCCCTTTCCCAAATTTCCCCCCACCATTTCTGGCGAGTACCTCTTTATTTTTATGCAAGCTTGAGGAGGATAGCATATGCTTGTTGATGTAATCTCATCCTTCATATGAGTCCCTCGGAGTATGTTTAACGAACCCTAAGAAGGAGTGATTCGGTCCCATCACGAGTCTGTCAATGTTTGTTTAACGAGTCCAGAGATAGAAAAATCAAAGGTTTTTCAAGATTATAGAGTTTGGAAAAACACTTAAAAGATAACTCTCTCAGTTCCTTTTTTGTAAAATAGTCTGGACGAGACCGAAAAAGAGATAAATTATCGCTCACCAGACGCTTACTTCAAATACTTTATCGAGCGTGAAAATAGCAAGGTCGCTCGACGATCTTTTCATGTTTAGAGAGTCTGAAAAGAGCTTAAAGAGGACTCCAAGGGGGTTCCTTTTCTGTATAACCTTGTTGAGCCCGAAAAAGTGATAAAAGTTTGCTCGATCACGTTCTCATGTATTTATGAGCACAAGAACGGACAAAAACGACTCTCGAGGTTTTATGTAAAAACCATAAAAAACAATCAAAAACACGTGATAACAAAGAAAAACATGTCCATATCCCTGTATTGAATCGTCAAATCCATCACGCCTGCAAGAGTTACACTCAACATGACATTAGGGATTAGGGTTTAGTCGATAAATAATTATAAAAACCCAAAATTATATAGTAAAAGTAAATAAAATGAGTAAATATTCTTTTTTACCACACCATTTTACATTTCCACTATTGAGCTAAAAAAAAAACCCCTCTTTTACCCTCCAAGTTTGGCATCAATTTGTGGGAGCTATGAGAGACCATTCAGCGAGCCGTCTGCGACATTAAGGTAAGCTCTTCATCCTTGACATTTTCATGGCTTAAATTTGTGATTTTATTGGTTAAATGTTTAGTTTTGAGTTGAGTTTTCAATCCCTACATGCGTGCAGCAATTCTCGCAGGCGGGCCATACGGGGCCTGCGAGAATGAGGCGTTCTCACAGGTGAGCCTAAGGCCACTTACGAGGTTCTCACACTGTGCACACAAGGCACCTGCGAGAACCGCGAAGCCCAATTTTTTTTTAAATTTTTAGCCAATGAAAAATATCCAAAGCATGAAAAAAGTTATTAATCCTCTTATTGTGTTCCTTGTGCAGATAATTGGCCATCACCATGGTACTTGAGTGGTGTGAAAGGGAACATGAAGAGGATAATGCAATGGTCGAAAATCATCCGCCTACCATAACTTCTTTGAGAGATTGTGGGCTCTTAAAGTACTTTCGTATCCCAGGCATGAGGGCCCAAGTCAGACTATTAGAGTATCTGGTGCGTATGTGGGACCCACATCAGCAGGTTTTTCATGTGGGAGCTCACACACTGTCCATAGACATTGAGGACATTTACTTTCTGATGGGATCGTCCCGACACGGATACTATGTGAGCCTGACTGATAGTAGAGGTGGTGGGCTAAAGATGAGTGAGTATTGCAATTTATACTGTGTACCCAAGGCTAAAAGAAAGAAAGGAAAAGTGGCTATTTGGGGGGTACAAGACTTGACCCTCCATACTATCTGTTTCACTATAGCTTGGATGCTGGGAAGTTATGCTCCTCATATGGCATTACAAAGCTACTTCCAGTACGCTATTAAGTGTACTGAGCCTCAAGTGTTCAACTGGGCAGATGTTGTGTTTCGCAGTATCAAAAAGCAATTAACCAAATGTAGGCTAGGTGAGCTAAAGAAATTCGGGTATGGATCTTTGCTGGTGTCCTTATTCCTTGAGTGGGTTCCCGTACTAAGATTACAGGTTGAGTGGAATATACCAGGTCCCAGGGATCTGAGGATGTTGAGATGGTGTCGGCTCATGGCCCGACATGTAGCAGGATCGATCATCAAGTACGACGATATTTTCTTTGACTGGCTTCAAACCCAGATGTTGATGGTTGATGACTACACATATGTCAGGTTGGATTTTTGAGGAGATCTGGATTTAGCACTGCCAGAGGATACTCAGTGGGGTGACCTTGGTAAGAAGTACACGCATTTTTTCTTTTCAAATATTTTTGTAGATTTTTATCATATTCAAATATTTTTGTTTTATATATTCATCCAAAGACTAATACAAAATCATTTGTTGATAACACAGATGTTGGACAATACAGACCTCCCAACACTTCTCCCATCCAGCGGCGAGGAGAGGTAGTGGCAGCACCACAGTATGCTGAGGATTATCAAGAAGTGGGACAAAATCTAGAGGGCCTGACTACAGACATCCGAGATATGACTCTGGAAGAGGTTCCACGACGTGATCAACGTCATACTGTAGGGGTATTAGCAGCTATGAGTCGACAGCTCCGTAGGGTTGCTAGGGCAGTCGTGTGTTACTGTGAACGTCATCCATGACGTCACTTTGTAGAAGCTATAAGCTTCAATTTTTGACATCTTGGTCTTCGGACAAACTTTTTGTAAAAAACCTTTTGATCGTTATATATACAGACGACTTCTACTGGTTTACTTTATATTGTGTGAAATTCAATGTGTTTAATTTATAAATGATTCAAATGTCTATCCAATACATAATTAGCCAATGCATCTGTTAATGTATTTAGACATCTAGGAATATGCTGATATTCAATGTGATCAAAATAACGTTCCAAGAGGCAAATTCACAAATACACCCGTAATAAAGTAGGACTTCGAATAGAGTAAATATTACTTAACTGTAGTACTACAAGCTGCGAGTCTAGTTGCACAACCAAATGACGAATTCTGAGTGAGATAGCATCAACCAATAATTCAATAACTGCGTTATACTCTGCAATGTTGTTGGTCGCACGGCCGAGGCACACACCTCATAAAGATACAAGTTCGTTTGTTGGGGCATAGATTTCCCATGCAGCGGATGCAAGGTTTCGAGTACTACGACTAGCGCTATCAGTGAAGCCAATATACGGTAGCGAAACTCCGACATCTGGAAATCAAACACAACATCACATAAGGGCAAAGACCAGATAACAACAAAAGAAAACTATAGTAACACACACAAAGTATGATACATTAAAATACAAGTACTTGTGCACAAATGATTTATGCATAGTACTTCTTCAAGTACAACCCATTCTTGGGTTCACTCAAAGGGATACCATCGTAATCTACCAACTCATATGCTTCTTTTTCCAAAACTCGGCGAACAATATAAGGATCTCACCACATGGGTTCGAATTTCCCAGCTCCTAACACATCTCGATCCTGTTCATAGAGAAGAACAAGATCACCTTTAGAGAAAACGTGAGGCTTGACATGCTTGTCATATTGTGCCTTGACACATTTTTTCTGGGCTTCTATTACTAGCGTGGCGTCACGTCGAGTTTCGTCTAATCGCATTAGATACAATAGACGTTCTTATTTAGCAGAAGTGTTGGGTAAAAGTTTGACATCTAGCTTCAAAGAGGGTATCTCGCATTCTATAGGAAGAATGGCTTCCACACCATAGACTAATCGAAAAGGCGTAAACCCAGTAGCAGATTTGAAAGACATCCGGTACGCCCACAATGCCAAAAATAACATTGTGTGCCAACTTGTTTTATGAATTCCTATCATCCGTCGAAGCATAGTTATAAGAACTTTGTTGATCGCTTCGACTTGACCATTAGCTTGTGGATAATAGGGCGTTGAGTTATCATGATGAAGACCCAACTTTCCCGTAAGTTCAGACATCATAAAATTCCTAAAGTGGCTACTGTGATTAGTGACGATAGCTTGGGGAACACCAAAATGAGCTATGACGTGATTAAAAAGAAACAATGCTATGGTCTTTCCAGTATTATCGAATGTCAGCATCGCCTCGGCCCATTTCGTAAAGTAATCAACGGCTACAATGATGTAACCATGCCCCCCGACCGAGTGAGGGTGACATGTCATGAAATCGATGCCCCATTTTGCAAAAGGACCAATTGAGACCACAGGATGAAGAGGAGTAGGATGTGACCGAATTTTCTGAGTGTAGGTCTGGTAGGCATGGCATTTCTGAACAACAGTAATGCAGTCAGTAAACAAAGAAGGCCAAAAATATCTTGCGCGTAAGATCTTTTGGGCAGTAGCATACCCAGACATATGACCACCACATGCTTTGGAATGGCAGTCATTCAGATCTTTCTCGGCTTTGTTGAATGTTAAACAACATCGAAAAATAGAGTCAATTCCTCGATGGTAAAGAGTATCCCCGAGGATAATGTATTGACGATCTTGATAGCGTATGCGACGTCGTTCAGTGCTAGACAAAGTAGGCCGGAAAGTCTGAGTTTGGAGATATATAATGATATCCCCATACCAAATATCATCAGTGCTAATAAGGAAAAGAGATTCATTGAGTAATGAATCTACTGCTACATTTTCCGCTGCAGAATGAGGAAAATCGCATATCAACTCAGCAAAAACTAAGGATTTCTTAGACTTGGCACGATCGAATTCCAAATCAAATTCCTGGAGTATGACAATCCATTTGGAGTATTTGCCCCCTAGCAATTGACATGTCAAAATATGTTGCATAGGGTTGCAATGAGAAATCACTGTAGTCTTGCGTGAGAGGATATAGTGCCGAAAGCGTTGAACAACTTGAACGACAACCAAGGCCAATTTTTCGACATGTTGATACTTGATTTCAGTTGGTGTGAGACTTCGACTCAAGTAGTAAACAACATGCTCGTCGTGCACATCATCCTCTTGAACGAGAACCATGCCAATAGTGTACTCCGAGGCAACAAGATAAAGGAAATAATCGTGATTGTAATCGGGAGGAAAGAGAAGCGGAGATCGCGTGAGGGACAACTTTAAAGCTTCAAAAGCACTGTTGGCAACGGTATCCCAGACGAACTCTGAATATTTCTTTAGTAGCTGCGTAAAACCATGAGTGATCTCAGCGTAATTAGGGATAAAATGATGAAGAAAGTTTGCTTTCCTCTGTAAAATTTGCAACTGGCACAATGTAGAAGGAGGAGGGAGATTAAGAATTTCCTCAACCTTAATAGGATCCACCCGGATCCCTTGACGTGAAACGATAAATCCTAGAAGACGGTCGGATTCCACGCAAAAAACGCATTTATGAGGATTTAAACGTATACGATAGAACCGACAACGAACGAAAATGGCTCGGAGGTGGGCAGGGTGATCGACTCTGCGCATAGAATGAGCGGGTAAATCGTCCAAATAGGGTTGAACGATATGCTTAATATCATGAAAAGCATAAGACATAGCACGTTGAAACGTCGCGCCAGCGTTCTTAAGACCAAAAGGAAGTTTCCTATAGGCAAAAGTACCCCAAGGAAAAATAAAGGCAGTCTTATGTTGATCCTCAGGAGAAATGTTAATTTGATTATAGCCAGAGAAACCATCCATGAGAGAGAATATTTCACTTCCGGCACAGTCATCGACAATCTGGTCGACGAAGGGGGTAGGAAAATTGTCTTTGGGACAATCTTTGTTAATATCCCTATAATCAACACATACACGAATACTTTCTCCTTTCTTGTCAATTGGGACAGGATTGGAAACCCATTCTGTAAGAGCCACCGGATAAATAAATCCGGCTTTCAAAAGTTTTTCAACTTCGAGCTTGATAACAACCGCTTTACATGGGTGAACTGGACGAAGGCATTGTCGGACGGGTTTAGCGCCAGGGTATGTCTTTATCTCATGTACAACAATTGTAGGGTCGATACCAGGCATCTCTTCGTAACTCCAGGCGAATATGTCACGCAATTCTTTGAAAAGAGACGTATAGGTGACTATTTCGTCGGAAGAACACAAAGTTCCAATATGAACATTTTCAACAATCCCAGGTTTAATGGATATGTCAATGGGAATCGTGGGTGAGATATTACTTAAGTTCCCTTCAACAAACACATCGTGTGTAGTCACGAGAACCGTTGAGATGACAACAACGGTCAACAGAGTCGAAATCTGTTGGTAGTTCTCAAGAGTGTGTTGTTCCAGAAAACGTATGGAACGATGATGCTCATCATCCCAAGGTGTGTCCTCCATGACGGACATGATCATCTCATCAGTGGGAAAAATAACACGAAAAGGATCAGGAGACAACTCATCAAGAGAGGGGGTAGAAGGTGTTGCTGATTGAATGGCGTGATAGGCAGATTCAACTGGACTTAACGGCATTGCGTCGCCGAAACGAAGATGATCTCCAGGGTCAGGGACAATCCAATGGTCCTATGACGCAGGAAGGTCATCAGGCATGGTGGAGATCATGTTGATAGAAGCAACTGACGGGCGTGGAACATCGGGCGGTGGAATGGGGAAAGTACCCATTAACGAGGAGTCCTTTAAAAGGCCTACACCGACATTCTCATAACCTGGTGAGGTTTTAGCAATAAATGACACGTTGCCAATACGTGTATCAGAAGTGAAGAAGGCGAGTTGGTCGATGGTAACGACCTTTACTTGATGAAGGAAATGTACTACACGGAAAAGTGTTGACACAACGACGCGCATAGAATCGATCCAGCTACAACCAAGTAAAATATTATAATCAAGGGGAGCGTCAAAGACTTCCACTTCAACTTGGACCGTCTTACCTTCTAGTGTGATAGGTAATGAAGGAAGAACACCGTAAGGCTTAAAACCATAGCCATTGAAGGATTTAAGAGTGTTTTGTGATTCATTCAAGGGAGGAGAGCCAATGGCTTTCCAACAAGAAAAATACATTACACACGTTGAGGCACCCTCGTCGATAACAGTTCGGCAAATGTTCTTGTCAGTGACAACAACTTGTATCTGGAACGCGAGTTGAGGGGGTAACCTTGGAATATGATCATCCAAGTCAAAGAATATGAGATTCGTATCTATCGGGTCAATTCCACCAATAGCTTTTAACAGTGCCTTCCGTTGTGCAGGACAAGACTGAAGGACTTCAAGGGCTGACATCGCTGAAGGTGCTTGGGCCAGATCTTCAACAATACTGTAGTTCTGTGCTGCACAAGCATGAGGATTGAAAGCCGATTTTCTAACGCCACCTTTTGGGGGTGGTCGCAGAACTGTATCAAGGCTCGGTCGTTCGAGATGAAGAGGACCGTTAGTAGGTGGAGTCATGGGAGATGGTTGTACCAAAGCAGGAGGTAAATCGTCAACCTTCTCCTTAGATGGAGTATAATCTTTGTCTCTAGTCGTGAGTGCAATGTTGTTTTGCTTAGAATCACCAGTACACATCAAAACATATGATGTCGTAGAAGAGGAGGGTTGGTCTTGAATGACCAACTGAGCCTGTTGTTGATACTGGAAGGGTTGGGACAAGACAACCGGTGTAGATGGTTTTGGGGTTCCTTGAAGGAACTTAGTGACCTCGGCACGTCGTGGACAATCCTTCATGTAGTGATTGTCACCACAGATAAGGCAAGGGTAGTGAGGTTTATGCTTATCCCTATCTTCAACAAGAGTGGTTTTAGTTTGTTCTGCTTGATTATTATTTTTTCCCTCCTTATTCTTGCCTCTCCCCTTTTTAGATTTGTTTTTATCGGCTGGGGTAGATTGGACAACATTGACCTCAGAAGTTTTACCGATGGGAGTGGCAGGAGATAGAGCATTTTGAACATTAGAAGAAGCAGATTTAGGGGTTGTACTTGAAACAAAATGTGAATGGACTTGGGCAGTACCAATCACACCGTCAGCTGCATGCGAGGCAGCTGGAGTAGTTGAAGTGCTGGAAGTACCAGGACGAGGTAGTTTAGGTAGCAAATCGTAAAGTGTTCCCGTTTTCGAATAAACGAGATCAAGATATTGAGCACGACTTATATCCTTCTCCTTCGTGACAACACCACCCATAGCAATGTCTTTACCAATTTCGTTCACAAAGGATTTCGTAAACCATTCTGCCAGTAACTGATCGGGAAGCTCAAGTTTGATGAGACGCCGTCTCCTTCGCCACTCATGGATATGATCCGATATATGAGTGCCTTTAGTCTGTTTGAAAGAAGTCAAAATCTCAGTCCCGGTATCATAACAGATCGGTAACTGGTAATGCGTAAGGAAATCCATAGCTAGGGTGTTGAAATCAGAGAAGAAACTCGTGGCAATTCGATATACCACTTCGCAGCAGAACCGGTAAGGGTTCATTGAAAAAGACGTAAACAAATAGAGTCATCCATCAATGAGTTGGATGAACACCATAGGTGAAAATTCATAACGTGATTGTTTGGGTCCTCTCCCACTTTGCCGTCGAATTTAGGAATGTCCGATGGAAGCTTGGTTGGAATAACAGACCATTGGGGAGAGTGATGAATGGGATCATTTAAAATCCGAGACAAGTCTGGAAAATCCAAAGTAGCAAGGAAAGGTAACTGTTGATTCACCTGCAGGTACTGGTGGCTTTGGGGTGGAAGTCCTGTCGGCAAACCAGTAGGACCGTAAGCAGTCTACCCATAATGGGAAGACCTAGGAAGATTTGGTGGTGGTTGGAGAGGATAGTAGCTCCCAGAATTGTAACCTTGAGTGGGGACATGAGTTTGAGCATTCGTACCCCAAATAGGATTGGGTATACTTGGATATGGTTGGCCGATAGTAGGGATAGACAACTGCTACCCCCCAGTCGTTTGAGGAAAATTTTGTATCATCTGATTCCAATACTGGGCCAAAGCAGGAGGTATATTTTTCCCAAAAGGTGGGGTTGGTCCCCCTATCATAGGTGGAGTTCCAACTGGAAATTGTGACCCAATCGAAGGTTGTGTAGTAATTGGAATGTGTCCGGTAAGAGGAGGTTGAATTGTACCACCTTGTCCACCAACGGGAATCTGCAAGTTTGGTGTAATGGACAGGATAATGCCACTAGGATTAGGATTGCCAGAAGGAAATTGAGGGAGTGTCAGAATAAAACCGGGAATAGGGTGCCCAGGAAAATAAGGACCACCTGGAGAACCGGATGGAGTTTTGCAGAGGTGTTGGAACAAAAGCATTCAACAAAGCATTCAACGCATGGTATCCGGGTGGTAGAGTCGGAGTGACATTGGGCGTTCGCTGTGTATTTATAGGAGCAAGACCAGCTGTAGTGAACCCGGTTGGGACACTCGTAGTATTCACGAGATGGGCCATTTAGATAGGAAGAGTAAAGTGATAAGTAGTATTCAACGGTACAGTCTCTGTCTCAGAAAACACCGGAGGGTTGCAGAGACCACAGGCGAACTAGGACTAAAAAGGGTCCTGCGGAAATCACCTGCAGACCAAAAAGGATCTTGGCCTTCTACACTGGGAAAAGGCCCAACGGGTGATCCAGAAGAAGTAACAACTAGTTCTCCGGAAGAATTTAGTCGTCTAAAAGGGCACTGAGAATTACTAGGAAGTCGAAAATCCTCCCGAGTATTTGTAATTCGAAAACATTCGAGAGAGTCAGTTCGTTCCACTTGTGGTGTGGTGACGAATGTGGCTTCACTTGGCCCAGGAGAGCCTCCAAGTGTGCTTGTGGGCAAGGGTTGCGAACCTTCTAGATGCTCTGGAGATAAACCCTTCATTCTACGTGAACGACATGGAGGAGCTATTGTAAACGAGTAACAAACTTCGCGAAGAAAATCCTATGGTCAACTTCGAGAAACAAACAACACGTGCTAGTAAACAAAATTTAGGAAGAAAAACCAAGCAAACAAGACCTTCTAATTTCGAAGCCACTAGTTGGTGATGAAATCAAACGTCACAACAACGAGACGAGAAGGGGCTGGTCTAGGGTGGAAAAGTTACGCTGACGACCTGCTTAACAGACTTACACCCTGGTGCAAGCTCCCACACATAATCGTGGGTATACCCTCCAAGAAGCTCGAGTGAGTTTGGTCAATGTCAATTCCAGGTACTATGAAGACTTTTCCCTCCACAGTCACCTCGGGTAAGAACCTAGAGAGATAGGCCACTAAGGTCACCACCAACAACAATAAATCTTGGGGGAGCAGTCAACAGTCTGATCCACACGCAAGGGTAGGGTATCTAGCCCGAAATCAACTCAAAAGGCTTCCACTCATCATTGTGGTTATACCTCTGAGTGATCCCCGTAATACGTGCAATCTCTACACTGATATCAACAAAGCAGGGTGAGTAACTCTACCAATACCAATGTGACCTCGTGCTTGAACCTTGTGTGAGAAGGGCTTCCCAGGAAAATATGTTGCAAATGGAATTTAACACTCCCTAACACAAGATGCTATTGTGTGTTTTATGCTTTTGGAGAGTGTATCTCTCTTCCTACTCCAAAGCGTTAGCCTAGCTAAATGTTGGTGTAAAAGAGCCCTAGAAAAGAGTTACTAGATAAATTTTATGATTACGCAGTGTTATTAAACGCTGTTGTTTACTCAAAGGTAACGGAAATGAAACTGATGTTGTATGACTCTGACCCAACAATGCAAGGATGAGAATGAAATATATCACTTTTCGTTTCATGAATCCTATGTATGGGAGAGAGAGATTTTTCCAGATCAACCTTAAACTACAATGCACACTTTCCTCAAAATGAAAATGCAAACAATCACTTTATCAAATGACAATTCTCTATTGTGTCTTTTTCAAATACTTCAACAATCTCAAGAATTTGATTTTCAATGTTTTCTAAAGACAAAAACAATTTTTTGAAAGAAAAACTTTTGTTCACTTTCCAAAAAGGACCCTTACTATGACAATGAGAGCATAGAAAATCAAATTAACAAACAAGCAAATAACCCAATCCACTCTTTCAATGAAAGAAAAAATAAAGAGCAAACCAATGTAATCTTTTCAAATGAAAAAGAAAATGATCTTTCAAACCATAAGCAAATGAGAAAAACCAAGCAAACTTAACTTTCAACCAATCACTGGATCTTAACTAATCAAACACACTCAGATTCTGAAGTCAGAGAGAATGGTTTTGCCAAGAAAAGCCAAGAAACGAAAGTCAAGTCCAAAATGAAAAGAAAAGACTTGAAACCCTAAGACTGTTAATGCATACAAACAAAGACAAGAAAGATACCAATCAGAGGTCCCAACAACTCATAAGAGGCAATCAAACTGATCTGGGCAGTCAAAACTCAAATCCAATTTTTTGAAAAATGGTGTTCACAGGCAGCTAATATAACACAGTGCGAGAATCACTGATTCTCACAGGTGACCCTTGAGCAGGGTGCGAGAACCTCGCACTGAACCTATGGGCATAGTGCGAACTCTACCTATTCTCACAGGCTGCAATGAAGTGCAGTGCGAGAATTCCTGAACATAATCAAAAATTTGAAAAATGAAGCAAAATTCAAAAAGGCTTCTGGACCTAGAAGGTCTATTAGGATATCTTGAAGACTCAGAGACTGATAGGACATGAGAAAAGTGAAACCAGAGTAAATGGCCATAGAAAAATATCAAAAGCCACAAAGAAAAATGGATTCTTCCCCAGTATGGTCACCAATTTTGTTATTGGATAAATCCGTAAGTGCGGACACAAACCGATCTCCCTAGATCCACCTGGATCTAGAACAAAGCAAGACAGAACATGACTCTTTCCCTAGATTCTAACCATTGAATTAAATAGGAGGCAAGAACAAAGAACATACCTTATGATTTCTTCCTTTGGTCTTTGTTGCTCCTGCTTCACTCCAGTTCTCTCGTACGGTCAAGACCAAAACAATACAAACCCACCGAAGTGAAGAAAGCACAATCTATTCAACAGTCAATCTATGTATATGATCAAGGAGTTATACAATAAAGTGGAACTGACTTTATGGGAAAGGGACATATTACTATATCATATTAATGGAAAGTAAATATTACAACCTGAGCCTTGATGTTGCAAACTTCCTTTCAATGGTCCCTGGCTTCGACACACACACACTTGCTCACTTGCATGAAGAATATCAACCACCTTTGATAAACTTGCTGGAGTTTCCTAGTTGCTGTAGCTTCATTCCTTCACACAATCTTTCACCAATTCTCCAATGAGTCTTGCTTCTCCTTGTTTGCTTCTTTTCTTGCTTCACCTTTTCCATGAGAATTCACTCAATATATAGGAGAGAATGAATTGGTTACTTGGATAAGAATGATCCCAAAATATTAGGGAATCCAGTACTAGGATAACCATTCGAATTCCATCTCATCCTTCTAGAATATTCCCTTCTAGAAGCATCGAGAATTCATCTTTTTCCCTTCTTTAAAAAGAGTTCACACCCTAGCAGTTCAACACAGTGCAAACTTTTCGCACCCTGGCTTAAGGCAGCCTGGGAGAATCATGCATTCTCGCAGGCAAATATACTAGCAGCCTGCGAACAGTCCTTAAAAATGTGATTTCTAGAAAGAGATGAAGGTAACTTTTCTCAGGAGAAAGTTCTAATGAAGAGCCTAAATACACCATCATCAACACATCATCATGATGACCAAAATCATGGGAAACAATGTTGACAAACTCTTTCCAGTGGTTCAATGCTTCAATACCCATGTAGCCTCCATGAATTCCATCACCATCTCTTGAGCACTTTGACACCAATAAATGTCTTAGAGACAAAACGAGACTCACAAACTCTCAATCACAAATCAGAAGATATTCTCAATTTATCATTATTTCATTAACTATCACCTATTACTTATTAGTCTTTTCGTTTAGTATGTCTCCATTTATGGATTGGAGAGGAATCCATGAGGAGGTTAGGATCTCACTAAATCAGGAGAGATGAGTGAGATCCAAACTGATCGACAAACAACTCATCATTGAAGTTTATTTTCTATAAGCTTCACGGATTTCTTCTTTTTTCCCACGTACAAAGGTTGTCACACCCTTATGTTGAATTTTCACTATGCTAGGCTCAAGCATGAGGTTTATTTCAATTTTAGCATTTACTTGAACCATAGACAAATGCAACTACACTATTAACAATTGTTGCAATAACCAAGATCACAAGAATAAATACTATGCACAAGACCACAAGAAATATCCTAGGAGACCCTTCTCAACAAGGGAGGAAAACCCAACAATACTTTTCTATATTCTCAAGAGAAAGAACTCCCACACCATAGACCTAACACATAAAAGGGTTCTCTCCAAAACGAAGAAGGATAGCGCCCAAGAGAGGTGCGCACTTCAGACCTAGAATATGTACTTGCTAGAATTTCCAAAATCACATGTGTGTTGTATTTTCTCAATGGGGAAATCACCTTTATTTATATTGAACTGAACACATCAAAAGTGGTGTCTATTGGCACAACATGGCTGACCTAAATAACTTAGAATATAATTAATAATTACAATATTAATTATCCTTTACATTAATTATATTTCACTTTATGGTGGGGCCTGTTGGATTACTGAGAGGGGGGGTGAATCAATAATAGAGCAATTTAATCCTTTTTAACCATATAATACAACTGTTATATCAATGTAGCATTATCATCCAATAAATACAGAGTAAATAAGAAATGAACAAATGAACAATCATACACATACACAATACACTAGTGTTTTACGTGGAAACCCAAAGCGGGAGAAAACCACAAAATTCTTTTTCTTATATGTCTTGAATAATTACATTCATTGGAAGCATGGACTTCCTTTGTTTTCCAGCTACAACTGGAAGGAGGCTCCAACCCCCTTGTTTCTCAGGCTACAACCTGAGGGAAGCTCCAACTCCCCTATTCTTTGGCTACAACCAGAAGGAGGATACAACCCCCTATGTTCTCTGGCTACAACCGAAAGGTGGCTACAACCACCTTTCCTTGCCCCGTCCAACTGACCTGAAGTAGAAGTAGAATGATGGAACCACTGTCACACTATCACTGTGAGATATATCGCTGTAAATGTGTACCAATAAACATGAACCATGCACCAACCATGCATCAACTTGTACCTCAACCTGTAATCAACCTGTACCATAAACAAGTGCATCGACCATGCACCAACTTGTACCAAACAACCTGTAATCAACCTGTACCATAAACAAGTGCATCCAACCATGTACCAAGTATGTACCAATCATGTGTCAACTACTCATAAACTATGACTCATCAATATGTACCAACATCTTCAACTATACACCTCAGGTATGTGACAACTTATAAACTACTTGTCTCAACCATGTACCCAACATGTACCTTAACCAAAATCCCTCATCAATTTCATCATCCAAATATGATTTATAACTCTATAATAGAATTGGTTTATATGATCACATACCTGTAAACCTTCCTTAACTTTCACAACAATAGGCTAACATTTTCATCAAACTTTTCTTCAGCCTCACATGACTAGTTTGGGATTAGTCAACAACCCTAACTTGAAATAATCATAACTATGTACCTGTAATGAATAAATATATGAAAATATTACACAATTTTCTTTAGTTTGTTTTATGCAATTCCTCCAGGTTTCACTACTTAGAACCTCTCAGAAAAGGAGTTATAGAAAAATGACATACCTTGCTGAATTCTGGCTTATTCTAGAGAGAGACCTTGTAGAGCCTGCTCCACACAGAATATTTGTTGAATGGATTTGAAAATGTTACAAAGAATAAAAATATTGTACTATAACCAAAACATTTGGTATTACTGAATTTGGAACTGTTATGAAGAAGTTATGACATTTTTACTCGAAACACCTGTTTTGGACTAGTTTCAGGACTAGCCACAAACCCTATTTTCCACGGAGTGTAACTCCAAAAATAAAACGACCCACAAATTGAAATTTTTAACATAGATACTTGCATATGTTTCCTAAATGTTCTATCAATTTCAAGGTCTGAATCATTCTATAAATTTTTTTTATTTCTAAAATGGTGAAATGGCTTGTAAATAACATACCTTAGAAAGCACCATCAAAATAATTTATCCTCCCTTGAATTCCGGCCTTCTTTTCTTCACCTTCCCTCTGAAATTTGGATTATATATCCTTTGGTTACCTCATTCACCTATAGATATTCAATATGCTCAAGTGTGATGTAAAATGAGAGATCCTTGCCTCTTATTTATACTCTCCAAGTAGCTTCCTTAGAAGCATCTTCTATGTCACTTTGACCACTTTCCTTATTTTAGGGTTAACCCACTTCTAATTTTTCCATTAAATTTATTATTTAAATAATTTATTTTGTATTCATTTTGAATTATAGTACACTCATCACTTAACTTTATTATTTACCTTCTAAAATCTCTTAAACCACTTTGACTACTTTGACCTTTTGGGGCTTCTAGATGACATATGAGGGTCCTCCA
>JZKD02S2083264.1:349788-360739 GCA_000966675.3 Picea glauca | reverse complement strand
AAAGGAGGTTGCCCCCTCGAAGAGGCTTATTATCTGAAATTATCTCTTTTTCAAGGCGTTGAGTACTTTTCCTGAGGTTTTTCTATGCTATATTGAAGTTTGGTTCTTAACATGAGAGGAAAGTGATAAGTATGGTCAAGAATGGTAGGATAATCCCTCAAGGGACCCCCAGTTGCACCCGTTCCCAAAAAGTTGGTCACTTACTAGGAAATCGATGACACCCACTAAGGTGAAATAGGGTCAAAAGCATAATTTCCAAGCAGATTTTCTATAATCAAAAGAAGCTTAAATACAACATGTTTAAATGACTCAAATATTAGGGTGATTACCTGCCAAAATATCTAACTTGTACCACATGGAGCAAGACCCATGTGCCTTCCAGAAGCTAGTTGTTGTGGTGGATGCGCTGAAGATGGATCCAAACTATGGTGATAGAGCAGGATTTCATATTACCGATATCAAACCATCCAAGATAATTAAAGGGAAAGGATTGGCCAAAATAATGATAGAGATAAATCAAGCATATAGGGAAAAGAATTGATTCCAACTTAGACAACCTCCAAATCACAAAAAATCACATTAACCAATGCAAGATTTTATTTCTCCAATGCAATTATACCAGTGCCTTTAGCTATTAGGTTATGGAGTCAAGAAAATGAAGAGCTAAAAAAGTGCTATCTCCTTGGGGGTGTAAACCCTCTTACTCCCCAAAGAAATCAAATTCTAATCTAGGAGATACTAGGAGGGTGTAAGCCTTTTTACATCTCCTAGTAAAACCATAATTAGGTCCTTTTTCATAATTAGTCCATCTGGCCCGAAAAAATGGGTAAACGTATACTACATGGACATATTTTCAAATCCATATAATGAGTGTGAAAATACAAGCTTACTTAGAAATATTTTCTTATTTAAGGATTTTAAAAAGAGCTTAAAGGAAACTCCAAAAGTTCATTTTTCGTAGAGATTTTACGAGTCTGAAAAAGTGATAAAATTATACTTGAAAACCTATTCTCATGTATTTTTTAGCATGAGAAAGAACAAATACTAGGCTCGGTAACCTATTCTCATGTATCTACGAGCATGAGGAAGAACAAAGACTAAGCTCGAGATTGGTTTCATTTTTACTAAAGCTTGAAACAAGGTAAAACTATGCTTGGGTAGGTTTTATTTGTGACGATCTTGAAACTAGGAAAACTATGCTCAAAACTGGTTTCATTGTTTTAATGAGATTAAAACTAAAAACTAACTATGCTCGACACTTTCCAATGTAAATTCCAAAGGTGGGTGGTTGGTACTTTTCCCCCAGCTTGAGAAGATAATGGCTTAACTCCAACATGATTATCAAAGGTTAGAGACATGCCCCCCAAGCTTTGTTTCATCTGCCAACTCTTTTCCCATATCCAATTTCTATGCCAAATTATATTGTTGGATACTAATAGGAAAATGTTCACTAAAGGAAGAAATAGGATCAACTGACCAAGGTGGATGAAATGAAGATTCAGGTATGAGTTCTAACGAGAGACTTGAATAAACAAGAGAGGTAGTTGTTTCATTTTTTAATGAGCTTGACACAGGAAAAGAACCATGGTCATGAGGGTTTGTTTAATTTTTTAACGATCTTAATACAGGAAAAGAACGATGCTCGATGATTGGTTTCATTTTTTAACGAGATTGAAATTGAAAATAAACTATGTTCTTTACTAGCTGTTTCATTTTTTAACGATTTTGACACAGGGATAGAACTATGCTCGTACCTAGTTTAATTTTTCAATGAGCTTGAAATAACAAAATAAACTATTCTCATCGAACTCTACTTGATTATGGCTTCCAAGAGGACAATGCTCTGGAGGGAATACATGTCAAGGGAGAAACCTCGATCATGGCTTCCAATATATCTTCGCTAGATGGACGAACAACACTTTGGAAGGAATACATGTCGAGGGTCACGATAGGAGTAGGGATATCAAGATCTAAAATACCTATCAAATAGATCACCATGTAAACTACCAGATCTAAGTTAGAATACGGGAGGGATTTCTTCTTATTCAGAGTTGAATGCATGGGATAGGTTGTCACATAATTGACCTGTGGCGGGGCAGATGATGCTCTCCTGTAAAGACCATTTAGGGAAGTCGGGTGGTTGGCCATCATGTGAGGGCCAATGAATGAAATTTGGTATATGGTCACTATGTTTCCATTATGATGGAAACATACCACTTGAAAGAGTGTGGAAACAAGAGCTTTCATGGCATAAACATAGTCTCACCTAAGGAGAAAATTAAAGTCCAAGGGGTTGTGGACTACCATCACATCAATGTAGACCATTCCCCCCCTAAAGTTATAGGAAATTGAGGAAGAATCCCTAAAGTTTGACTAACCCTTTTATTAAATTCCAACATATTCTGAGTCACTGACGTGAGATGAGGTGAACCAAGAGCTTTCCAAACAATATTTGAGGACAGGATGCTAAAAAAATATCCTTAATCTATTATAGTGTTAGGAATATTTCAACCACAAACCTGGACAACGATTTGGAAAGGCATGTAAGAAGGAAGATGATGTTCTTTTAGAGAATTCCAATCATCAGATTTCTTGGAGGGGGTGTCATTGGAATGGGTTGAATTGCCCCTTGTATGGAGGAATCCGTAGTAACAAGAAATACCTGAGCGACATCTTCACTCTTCGAAGAAGGGGTGGGATCAATTGAGTGGGGTACCGAATCGACCACTTGGTGTTCACTCTTCAATGGAAGAGTGGGATCGATCGATGATGGGATCAGATCGATCACTTGGGTTTCACTCTTCAATGGAAGAGTGGGATTGATCGATGATGGGATTAGATCGATCACTTAGGTTTCACTCTTTAATGGAAGAGTGGGATCGACCAATGACAGAATCAGATCGACCACTTGGGTTTCAATCTTCAATGGAAGAGTGGCATCAATCGATGATGGAATTAGACTAACCACTTTATCAATTGGGTTAACTAAGGATGAAACCAAATTGACCACTTGATCAACCAGACTAACTGAGGATGGAATCAGATTGAAAAAATCATCAACTAATGGCAGGTTGGGAGAGAGTTTACGGTAAGCTGTTTGAAGTTGGTTCTAGTCATCAACAATATTTTTCAACACATATGAAGCTTAACCCATGCAAGTACAAAGGTAGGTGTAGTGCATCTTCTTACATAACAAGCAAGGAAATTTGACTTTACCCTTCTTACTTCCAACCTGATTACTAGTCGATGGGTTGTCACTAGAATGAATTGCAGTGGTTGATGATGTAGATTGAGAAGAAACCTGAGAGCACACTTCTATGACCTTGGGAATACTAGGGAAATCCTTGAGAAGGTGATCACCTTTGCAAAGCCTGCAAGGAAATTTGGGTTTGATATTTTTGGTGATAGGGTTCTCTATGTTTCCATATTGATTAGTAGTAACTGGTTGCTTAACCTTTTACTAATTTTTCTTCTTCTTGTTCTTCTTTTTCTTCGTCTTCTTAATCTCTTGGTTACTAGCAATGAGGATTTCACTAGGTGAAGAAGAAAAAAAATAAGAATATGCAACAGGCAAAGAAGGAAAAGGATCAATGATCCATGTGGATATTGGTGGCCACCCACCTATTCCAACTAGCTCCTCTTGTTCATTTTTAGTTCAACACGTTCTTTTGTACTTCTTTGTAATTGTGGGTTCAACACTTTTGGGGATTTTTGAATCCATACACATCTTGTAGGTGGATACTGGTGGCCTCTCACCTAATCCAACTGGCTTATTTTGTATGTTTTCATGTCAACACATCTTGTTCTACTTCCATGGACATTTTGGAGCCCTAAACAATGTTTTTTTTGGCTTGCCACATTCAAACTATAGATAGAGTTAGAGTTTGACGACATAATGTGTAGCTCTCTAAAAGACCTTTCCAATGGGCTATCACACACCTAAAATGAAGGTCGTGTGAAAAAGTTATGACCCTGAGAAGTTGAGGTACCAACTTGCCCATAGGGGCCCACATGAATTTTGGTGTTTCACCTCCTAGGGTTAGGTTTTTGGAATTCATGAGTAATATAAAAAATGCCTCTGGAGCCTCATTGTAATAGTTCTGCTCAGATGGATGCACATAGCAGCCACATCTCTTCTCAGAGATAGCTACCACAATTCGAGCAAGTGTTTCAGATATGAAATTTTACAGTTTCAACCTATTTCATTTATTCAATAGAAGATATTGTTCACTATATATCTGCGTCGTTCTTCATATCTTTGTGTTTATTGTATTCAGTTCATTCTGCTTTTAAATCCATATCAATGGTATTAGAGAAGTCTTCTCTTCATTTATTTTTCTTCATGCATGTCCTCGACAAGATCTGGGTACAAGAAGTTGGGACTTGAACCAATCAATTCATTGCAAGATCGGTCATGCCGATCCCGACAAAAACCCATGGGGGAAAAAAAGAAATATGATGGAGCAAGAGATCCTATTAAAATGTTGCTCGAGGAATCCCTCACGCGACAAAGGAATGGAATGATGGACAACTTTTCGTAGATCCTTCGACGACTTCTCACAGGAGAAGCATCTTCATCAAGAATCCATGCAACCCCCTTCAAGGTACAGGTAAATTTTGATATTCCATTATTTGAACGACTGATAGATGCGGATGTTGTATATAAATGGTTGAATCTTCTTTAAGGGTATTTTTTGGTCCACAATTTTTTCGACAGGAAAAATATTACTTTTGCAATCCTCAAGGTCGTCCCCCATGTTAAGGACTGGTGGGATACTTACTCTGAGAAAAGGGTCGTAGAGGAATAAACAATATTTGTGTTTTCCCCTACATGGAATTCCTTCCAAGATGCCATTAAAGAACAATACTACCTCGTTGGAAGCTATGAGGACCAATACACCAGATGGACTACCCTACATCAAGAAAGGGACCATAAAGTACCATATTTCACCAATGTTTTCCATACCCTATGCACCAAATTGGGTATCAAAGACTCTAAGCGACATCTAGTGCTCAAATACCATGGTTGTTTTCATAGATACATTCAAACATAAATGGAGTTTTTGGACATCACCTCATTGGGTAGGACTTATAGATACACTATCAAGATCGAGCAAAAATTTAAGTAGAAGAGGCGAGAGTTTAGATCTGCAGCTGAAGCATGGAAAAGGAAGCCCCAACCCACACATCAAGGGACAGAGAAAAGAGGGCCACTCTCAGGACAACCAGTCCAAGCCACAACACAAGAAGGGAAATGAGAAGACAAAGAAGGACATGGGAAAATGGTGTGAGTACCATAAAATCCCTTGGCACAACATTGAAGAATGTCTCTCCAACTAGTCACTCGTGGTCGAGCTGAAGGATTTCGAGTCAGAGGCCGATTTTGATTTCGAATCAAATCCCAAAGGAGGGAAGAATATTATTGATGTTGAACCTAATGCTAGTGTCACTACCACCAAAGTTCGTCCAATCGAACCAAAATAACCAAAGGAAGGGGAACGCCTCTTTCACTCACAGATGTGGTAAAAGGCCCCCCTGCTTCATTTCATTGTCGATAGAGACAATTAGAAGAAATTGATTTAAGTAGAGTTCCTCAAGCGGCTGTACCTACCAACGACACCACACCCACAACCCTACACCATCCGCTGGATTTGCCAATGAAGAGATCTCCATATCAGCAACAATGTCGTCTTCCCTACGACATCAAGACTTTAAAAGATGAGGTATTGTGTGATATTTCTCCCCTTGAATTTTGTGATGTTATTTTAGGACAACCATATTTGTGGAAGCGTCATGTTGTGTATGAGTATAGACCCCACAATGTTATTATTACTTAGGGTAGATAGTTGTACATGATACCATAGGTAGTGCCTGTTGAATTTTCATTATGATGGGCTCAAGCATGAGCTTTATTTCATTTTAACATTTAATTGAACCATAAACAAATGCAACTACACAATTTACAAGTGCTACAATAACCAACTTTACAATAAGAAGTACCATGCACAAGAACACAGGAAATATCTTGGGAAACCCTTCTACTTAAGGGAAGAAAACCTAGCAATCCTTTGCTATATTCTCAAGAGAATATCCCCCAACCATAAAACCCCAATGCACACAAGAGGGTGCTTCTAAAAAATTGAAACTTGCACCCAATAAAGGTGTACACTTCATCCCTATAAATGGATCTCTATATCAACCGAGTCCATAGGAGAATAATCTGGAGTACCATCTCAAGCTTGACTCAACTGAGTCTACAAGGCAGGAGACCACACGTCATAACAACTGAGTCCAGAGTTTGACACACAACCATCACATGGGCACCTTCACCCCACACATGGGTACACATCATCTCATCTCAATCCAGAGAGGAACGACACACCCATCTCATGGGAATCCTCACCCCACATAGGGGCACACATTGTCTCATCTCGGTCCATAGAGAAATGACAAACCCATCACATGGGCACACCCAACACATGGGATCTCTCACAAGTCGACTCAACTCAGTCTTAGAGGAGAACGTGTCCTGAAGGATGTCTCATGAAGATGCAATCATCAACACTCCCTCTCAGCTAGGGAGGCATTCTCCACTAGGCCAAGTCTCTCATGATAGTACTCAAAATTCTTCTTGGCAAGCGGTTTGGTGAATATATCTACAATCTACTCATGTGCAGGAAGGTATTGCACATGTATTTCTTTCCTCTGTACCATGTCTATGATATACTGATATTTTATCTCAATGTGTTTCGATTTATCATGAATCACAAGATTATCAAAGAACTTCACACAACTCTGTTTATCACAATTAATAATGGTAGGTCCATATCATGATCAAATAAATATATCAGGAGATTGCGAAGCCACACTACTTTATGGACTTCCACACTCAACGCTATATACTCTACTTATTCGGTACTCAAGGCCATAGAGTCATGTTTCCTGTTGCACCGGGAAACCATGTCAGACCCTAAGGTAAACCAACAACCAGATGTGCTCTTCTGGTCCACTATGCTCCCTACCCAATCTGCATCGACATATCCCTGCAAACTCATGTCTACAATGGAAACATATCTCAGGCCATATCTAACTATGCCTCATAGATATATCAATAGATGTTTTGTTGCTATCTAGTGAGTCTGTCTTGGATAACTCATGAACTGACTAAGTACATTCACTTCATAACATATATCAGGTCTGGTGTTAACCAGATACATCAATAATCCAATCAGCTGTTGGTATAAATGTGGATCAGCCTCACCTGAATTAGTAGAAGCATCGTTCATTTTCTTCAAATCCATCACCATCAGTGTAGGCATGGATTTGGAGTCTTTCATACCGAACTTATTCAATATCTCCATTGTATATTTTCCTTGACTCAGGAAAATCTCATTAGTCCTCTACCATACTTCTAGTCCCAAGAAGTAGTGCATCATATCCAGATCCTTCATCTCGAATTCAAAAGTCAATGCTCACTTTAATTCAACAATAAGTCTTTCTGAATCGATGAGGAATAAGTCATCCATATACAGGACCAAGATAAGGCACTCATCACCAAAAATGTGATAATATAGTTTTGGATCAACAAAACATTTTTGAATCCCAAACTCATCAAGAATCCATCCATCTTCTCGTACCAAGAACAAGGTGCCTTTTTTAGTCCATACATGGCTTTCTTCAACATGCACACATGATATTTATCGTCGTTGTTGGAAGCCAATCATTTTTTTTAATTGCTCTTAAAAAACACTGCCTACACCCCTTGTCTCGTTAATGACAAATCATCGTCGCATTGTGCTTCTAGACATTTGTTTCATTTTTTTCGACAATTGCAATTTGGTCTCGATTTGATTTTCACAACTGTAAGTGTGAAAACACCTCTTTCATCGTTTGGACTGTAGTCGTCTTTTATCGATTTCTCCAAAAGACACTTGACCATTGGTTTATCACATGACCGCTAAAGATTCTCTCGAACTTTTATCCTTGAGCATACTCTCACCTTGATTGTGCATTTGGATATGTTTGATTGCTAAGCCTTTGGGCATACAAATTATTGGTTTTATTCTGATCTTATAAAAGTTATTGATGGATTTGGTCTTATTTCTTTGATCCTTATTGCTATAGACTTTTCACTCAGTTATTATATGAGAAATTTTGGATCATTATGCCCTAAAAAACTTTGGAATGCAAACATTTCAATGTGCAACGAATACATTGGTAAGATTATGAAGTCAATTCAAGAAATAAGCAATGGTTTGAAGGTGCATGGATTAATCATATTGGGCTTTACAAATTGATGCTTGGTATATTGTTTGGTAAATTGATAATACGTTGAATGATTCACAGTTACAAACTATGTATTGGCATCGATTAATTTAAAAAAAAACCTTGGTGTAAAACGATTGATTGACACGATGGATATGGTGTTGGATTGAACTGTACACTTGGCATGAGTATAACACATGGTATTGGTTCTGCTCCGGTTGACTGGCATGTTAATATGATTAGGCACCTATTTGCTGGCCGATACGCATGGTATAAACGATTATGATTTAATAACACTGTACTCAGTCAATTAATACAGTGCGTGGCGGTGCTAATCCCACCACCTTCGCACGCATGTAGTTAATTCCGGTCTATTTGAGCTTTGAAGCTATCAAACCTATCATTTTTCAACTCTGTGCATTGTTTCATTCGGTGTGAACCCTACCATGTACAGAGGTTATGGCTCCTGTCGTAAGGGCCGAGTCTAACGGGTGCCAAGCACTGTTGACATTTAGTGGTGCATGTAGCGACTTGGAACAATATGGGTGGCTTTCTTTCATAAGGAAGTTTGATGGCTATGACCTCACAGTGGCTCGGCAATTTGCATTATCGTTCAATGGCTGCCGAGCCAAAGTGGGAGATGTCCAGCTTGAAATTACTGAAGAATTTCTCAGCCTGGCAACCAGCTTGCCTGCCAAGGGACAAAAATGGTCGAAAAGTTGCAAGGTAGATGATGTCCCATGGACATTACTGTTCCAATCTCATACAGTGAACTCATGCGATAGAGGGTTGCCTACAAAGATGTTGAAACCCCGCTGGTATGATCTCTTGATGATTATCAAATGTTTCGTTACCTATGAAGGCAGGTATGGGTTTATTTTCTTATTCCACCTGCATTTATTAATGGTTTTCATGGGTTTTGAACTAAGTATGCCTCACTATATGCACCAAAGTTTGTTCAAAATGGCTAAACGATACAAGCATAGCCAGGCTGACAATAGCCTCTTTCATGTTGGGTTGATCAAAATGGTTTTATTTTACGAATTAGGGTTACGTCATGATTCTTGGCATGACTTCCTCAGCCATAATGGTTTTGGAGAGTCTAACCCTCCACAGGTAGATAAGCCCATGGTGACCGAGAACAAACCTACCCCTGTGCCTTATGATGTTTTATTACCTAGACCTAAGCCCGAGTCACCTACGAGTTTGCCTAAGGCCATGCCAAAACAAACTGAAGTTGCTAAAGCTACAACCCAAAAGACTAGAGCGAAGAATGGTGTTAATACTCGAGGCAAGAAAAATGCAAGATTGATCTCTCGCATGGCAAGGAACAAATCTAAGCTTCCTGCCAAAATAGAGCCTATCGTGGTTAGCGAGGACTCTGATTCAAACATTGAATGATTTCTCACCGAAGAATATCCTTACTCCAAGGGATTGTGTAGCAAACCGCCTCACGATTTCGTTAGGAACTTACCTCCTTGTCTGCGGGATAACCTTGACTTCCCTGGTATTGAGCCACTCCATGAAACCCTCGGGTAATCATCAAAACCCCCTTTTGTTCAGTCTGTTTCTGCACCTTGCGATCAATGTGGGTTATGGGTTGAAAGATACTATTTGGATGTACCTACATTGCAATCCAGGATCTACCAGTTGGAAAACCAAGTGGCAAAGCTCACTGGTCAGAATGCAAAGGTGCAACCTTCCGATAAGAAGCAATGAACCACGGGTTCAATCCTGTTCAAAAACGTCGAGTCTGCCATTGCAATTATCAATTCAAAATTGACATAAGTCCAAGCAGCTGTGATGGTATATTTTTCTCATTTATATTACTCTCTTTGTACATATTTCGCCTGCTCTGTTAGATAAGCATGCTTCGCTGTATATAATGTTTGTTTTTTTATTATCATTCGATTGGATTTGGTTTTTGATTTGATAGATCATCGAATAGATATGATTGTTCAAAATTAGCTCGATGTTCTATTGATAATACAAGCTGTTATTATTTTTAAAAATAGTCTGTTGATTGGTATCCCAAATTTTGAATTACAGTCAATGGTATAATTTGAATTGGTTATGATATGAGTATTATTGATAAATGGATTAACCGTTTCAATTTCATTCGACCAAATTTCATACTTTTCTGTGGATACATAACCGAATCACAACTGATTTGATTCTCATTGATTGCAACTTATTTGAATTGGATTCTGATTAAGGTTACGATGTTGTTTCTATTATTAACTCCGTGAAGATTGATGTGGATTAATGCTCAGTTCATGAATCTGTAGATTTTATCATGCCTCTGTCCATTGACTGTGTAAAGATTTGTGAGTTGATATGATTTCATCCGATTTCAATGGAGGTTGTTTACACATTGTGATTTTAATTGAAGGTTATCAATTCGTTACTATAACTAGTTGATGACAGTTATGACCATATCTATGAACTGTTGGAAATTCATCATGAAAAGTCTATGACTAGATCTTATGGATAGAGTTATGCCTGTTTTATCGTGACTATTTTTGCCTATTGATTAAACGATTTGGATCCTATGCAAACCGAAAATCATTCCTTTGTATCTCATACGATTTGGTTTACCATTGATTGCATTCATGGAACAGTCTTGTTAAGATTTGATTTGATTTTATAACGATTGGGAAAACAGAGTATTCCCACTCTGTCCCGA
>JZKD02S2083264.1:321343-333664 GCA_000966675.3 Picea glauca | reverse complement strand
ATTGTTATATAAGTTTTCTGCATAATAGGTTTCCCTTTTGCAGGAGATTTATCATCATAAAACTGTTATGATTTCTTTTATGTCTTGTTTATCCTGTAACATACTTCAAGAAGCAGCATAGCTGATCGTTTTCGAGAAGCTTAAGGACTAAATGGTGTGAATTTCTTCCTCCAACCAGCTTAAAAAGTCATCTTGCACAGGACAGACTTGGAGCGTTTCCAGGTCAATTAGTTAGATGTTTATTGCTTTGATTAATTAGTATAATATAAATGATAGCTTAGTTAGATTTAGATTATATTGTTTTATTTCAGTAATATATATTAGATTGTCTAATTTCAGTTAGCTTTCTTTCCTTTTTATAAATACAAAAAATCAAAAAGAGACCCTTGGTTGTCTCAGGGCAGCGATCACATGAGTTTTTGCAGGTTTTAATCAAATCTGTAGTTTGTTCATATTGTATATTTGTGAATAAGGAATATTATAGCTGATAATTAGATAGTTGATTTGAGTTATTATAATCATAATTAGTATTTTGTATATATAAGTAGTTAGTAATTTATAGTTAGATTAGTGTAGTTAGTAATTTATAGTTAGATTAGTGTAGTTAGTTTAGTTTGTTTTATTAGTTTCTAGTTTCCTTTTAGATTTCTTAGCTCAAATCATTTCTCTTTGGTTTCCATACAAGAACTTAGGGTGGCCAACGGAGCCGTTAAACTCGTCAGGGTGGTCCATTCCAAATGACTTGGGTTATTAGACAACCCCGGACCGGTTCCACTCTCCCAGTTGACGGACGGTCAATTTCACCCGTCTACAGTCGTGTATCACAAATCCTTCTAGATGCTTGATGAAAACTTATTCCTCAATCTCACCATTGAGAAATGAAGTCTTTACATCCATCTGATGTAGTCTCCAACCCATGGATTCTACAATATCAATAATCGTATAGATGGAAGTGTATTTGGGTAACATGAGAAAATGTCTCCTCATAATCTATTCCCTCCTCCTGAGAGAATCTTCTAGCCACAAATATCGCTTTGTACTTATAAAAAATTCCATTAGTTTCATGTCCCACTACCTCTAGTAGAGTCTATCGATCTCATGTATGCCTCTTATGGCCTACTGCAATGTCTCTGGAGACATCAACTGGAGCTATGGGATCAACAAGATCAATAATTTTTTCCCTCTAAACTGCTGAAGGGGAGAAGTTATTGTTTCTTCCTTCTTTTCAAATATTTTGACTCCCTCTGAAGTCTGAAGGACAGACATTTTTCCTTTTCTATGTTTCTAACCTGGAGACATCTCGTGTCTTCTCAAGTCCTATACTCATTCTATAGTACTTTTCTAGCCTCTTGTACTAGAATAATAATCAACCAATAAAATTTGGACTCTCGTACCAGGGATAATGGTCCAAGTCAAGAGGGGTCCCACACCAAGGATAATACCCTTCATTATCAGAATGGAGACAACTATAGGTTAATGATTAAATCAAATAAGGAATGTAGTACAAAACTTACCCTAGTCTATAGTCATGCTTAATCTTGTATTTGGTATTCCTGAGAAAGGTCAGAGGAAGAAATCCTTATCTCTCATGTCTTCATCTCTCTAAGGTGGGTCTGGATCCATGTCAACATTGGAAGCATATTTTCTTCCTCTCTTCCTGGTAGGAAAATTTCTCGCAAGGTGTCCATACTTGTCACATATGAAGCACTAGATCTTTGACATGTCTTTTCTCTGATCATAACTTGAAGTTGATGAAGTCTTCTTGTATTTTGAATGTTTGACTGAAGTTTCTTTTATTTCTTCCTCCTTTCTTTGTATGAAGTGCAAGAGCATGATTTTCATCATGAGGGGAGTCTTTCACTCCTCTAGCTATAAGTCTAATTTCTTCCTAGGTACATTATGTCCATAAATGATCCAAAGTAGGTAGTTGGTCTCTACCACTGATACTTTGAAGAAATGTTTCCCAATTTTTTGGAAGATTATTGAGAGTGGTCAAGACAAGTTCTTCATTTGATATGATTTCTCTAATGGAACCTAACTGATCTTTGATATTTGACATATTCATGAAGAAGATAACAACGATGTCACCTTTTGTCATCTTGATATTTTGAAGTTGGCCCTTCAATGTTAGAGCTCTGAGGGTGTTGTTACTCTCAAACACATTATTCAATGCTTCATACATTTCATAAGTTGTCTCCAGGTTGGAAATATGAGGTAGGAGATGATCTCTTACTGAGTACATGATTATCTTTCTTGCCTTGACGCCATCTTCCTTCCTTTCTTCCTTCCATTCATCGGTAGTTGTCTCTGGTAAATCCTTTTTGTATCACCCTTAATAGGTAATCCTTTTCAAGGGTGATCTAAATTATTTACTTCTAGGAACTGAAGTTTCTTGATCCATCAAGCCTATATTCCACCAAGGTTATGTTCATCATATTTTCAGATTCTTCACAAACCCTTACCAACTGGGCTAGAAAACCTAACGACTAGGTTAGGCTAGAAATATTAGGTTTCGTTGGGATTATGACTGCCAACAATAAGACTTGAAAGTAAGAATAACACTGGTGAGATGAAAATCTCCTTCAATGAGATGCAGAAACCCTAAATCTGAATTTTCTGCAGAAAATTGCAAAACCCTAGAAAGCCTAGGGCCAAAAATCCAAAAATCTCATAATTGCAATCTGAGAGTTTCTGGAGGTGCACCGAGGGAGGCCGTACACCCCTATGTAATTTTTATCCTTAACGTTTCAGTATTAAGTGTTGGAACACCCAAAAACAAGAGGGTCGTACATATTTCTAGAAACCCTAGGAGGGTCATACAGTGCTGCAAAAAAGAGGATGCCTTGCTTTCAAGGCTTGTGCAATGACTTCTTCAAGACCTATGCTCTGATACCATGTTGAATTTTCACTATGTTGGGATCAAGTATGATGTTTATTTAATTTTATCATTTACTTGAACCATAAACAAATGTAGCTACACAATTTACAAGTGCTACAATAACCAAGATCACAAGAAGAAGTACCATGCACAAGAACACAAGAAATATCCTGGGAAACCCTTCTAATCAAGGGAAGAAAACTCGACAATAATTTTCTATATTATCAAGAGAAGATACCCCAACCATATAACCCTAATGCACACAGGAGGGTGCTTCTACAACCTTGAAACTTGTGCCCAAGAGAGGTGCGCACTTTAGCCCTAGAAATGTACTTGTTGAAATTTCCAAATGACAAGTGACTTGTGTGTTTCCTCAATGGGGAAATTACCTTTACTTATACTGTACTTATCACATCAAATGATGTGTCTATTAGCACAATAGGGCTGACCTGTACAACTTAATAATATAATAAATATAATTAATAGTTACAATATTAATTATCTTTACATGGTGGGGCCGACCTGTACCCTTTACAACATAATTAGGGTTACATGTAAATCTTACTCTTAGACAATATAGAAAGGATCTCACATGTCCACTAGTGCTTAGCCACTATGGAATCATCCACCTTTGCTCAGTCACATGGACATCCTACTCAACAGATATCTATCTCAACTGATTCCACATGAGAATCATCTGGAGTACCATCTCAAGCCTGACTCAAATGAGTCCACAAGGTAGGAGACCACATGTGATAAAAAATCAGTCCATAGTCTGACGCACACCCATCACATGGGCACCTCCACTCCACATAGGGGTACACATCATATCATATCAATCCAAAGAGGAATGAAACACCCATCTCATGGGCACCCTCGCCCCACATAGGGGCACAAATAATCTCATCTCAGTCCAGAGAGGAACGACACACCCATCACATGGGCACACCCAACACATGGGCTCTCTCACAGGTCGAATCAACTCAGTCTCGGAGGAGAACATGTCCTGGAGGATGTCTCACGAAGAAGTAATAATCAATAGTGTCGCCTTCCTCTATTTCTTTAATTTTTGCTAAGAAATGTAGTAAGGTCATTTCATAGAACGAGAAGTTCGTCTCCTTTGTGATCCGTGCTCATAGTAAGAAAAAGTTCATTGCCACATCCATGGACTCTATACAAATCCTCTCTTTGCAACATAAGCAAGTGGACGGGATCGTCGAAGAATACAAAGACATCTTCTCCTCATCCACCAGGGTACCGACGCACTACCAAGTCAAGCATCCAATTGATATGACCCCCGATGTACCTCAACCAAATTGACCAGTATATCATTGTTTGCTGATGGAAAATGATGAAATCAAGCATCAGATCCAAGAGCTTCTTCGAAAGGGAAACATTAGACCCAAATCCTCCCCTTGTCGAAGCCCGATTGTACTAGTGCAGAAGAAGGACGAGACTTGGTGACTTTGCATTGATTACAGAGCCTTAAACAAAATCATCGTCAGGAACTGGTACCTGATTCCCAGGATTGATGACCTTATTAACCAACTCAAGGGGGGAAATTTCTTCAACAATATTGACCTAAAGGCTGGCTACCACCAGGTTCCCATCAAACCAACTGATGTATGGAATACAACCTTCAAATATAAAGAAGGTCTCTTTGAATGGATGGTCATTCCCATTGGCTTAAAAAATGCACCAACCACTTTCATGAGGTTGATGGATTATGTATTGAGACCCTTCACCAACTCTTTTGTGGTGGTATATTTGGATGACATCCTCATCTTTAGCATAACTTGGGAGGATCACATGCGACATATTCAATAGGTTTTGAGCACTTTGTGGTAGCACAAGCTATATGCCAACTTAAAAAAATTCTCTTTTGGCATGAACAAGGTCCAATACTTGGGCTATATTGTTGATGGGCATGGGGTACATGTTGATCCAAAAAATATCCAAGTCATCCGTGATTGGCCATCCCCAACCACAATAACCGAGATTTATATCTTCTTGGGACTAGCCAACTTCTATCGACGATTCATGTTTGGATTCTCCCATATTTCCTGGGCTTTTAGCCAGGCGAACAAGGGTGGTGGAAAGGCCAATTTCATGTGGGTGACGGAACAACAATGAGCATTCGATGATATGAAGCATCACTTGTTCTCAACTCCAGTACTCTCCTTTCCTGATATGCAACAACCATTCAAGATTGAGGTTGATGCATCTGAATATGATGTAGGTGTAGTTCTTACTCAACACAGTCATCTAGTGGCATACCATAATGAGACACTCTTATATACTGTACAAAAATACCCCACCTATGATAAGGAAATGTATTCCATTGTACAAGTCTGTCGTCAATGGAAACATTACATTCTAGGAAAGGAGACGATCATCCACATTGATCACAATCCTCTTCAATTCATACAGACACATGGAAAATTGTAGAACGAGCGCCATCAGAAGTGGTCCACCTAAATGCAAAAGTTCCATCTCAACATCAAGTATAAGACATGGATCCCAAATCATGTCATTGACTGCCTCAATCGACCTCTTGTGGCCGCACTCACCAGTGTGCTCCATTCCTATGGACATGAGGCATCTGAGTGGCCCCAACTTTATCAACAAGATCTAAAATTAGCCACCACCTATCAACTCTTGGGTACGGGTGTGTCTGTCACTGATTTTCACATTCAAGACAGAGTGTTATTCCATATGAGTTATCTTTGTGTTCCTACAGGTGAGCGTGCAAAGATGATTTGGAAATTCCACTGCAATCGAATGGCAGGACATTTTGGCATGGGGAAAAATATGGTCATTCTTCAGAAACATTTTTATTGGACAAAAATTCGACATGACGTCAACAAGTATATCATATATTTCACTTCTTGTTCCATTTCCAAGCCATCCTTCAAGAAGCAAGGCTTTTACACCCCTCTTCCTACTCCCAAGAAACCTTGGGAATCCATCTCAATGGATTACATGTCTGGCCTTTCGTCTACCAAGAAAAGCAATGACTGCATGTTTGTGGTAGTTGATCGATTTTCAAATATGGTCATCCTCACAGCCTGCAAGAAGAATATCACATTGGTAGATACTTCCAAGATCTTCTTCGAACGAGTGTGGGTCCATTTTTCGGATACCAGAGAACATCATCTCTGACTGGGACAACAGGTTAATCAACACATTTTGGTTGAGTCTCTGGTCATTGTTGGACACTACGCTCACTAAATCCACTGAATCTTTCCACCCCCAAACATATGGCCAAATAGAGGTTTTCAATCAGATGATTGTGCACATATTGCGCATGTACAACTCTAAGCATCCACATACAGGGGATGAGAGTATCCCCTATGTTCAACACAGTTACAACAAAGCTCTCCATAGCTCCACCGACATATCCCATTTCAGGTGGGGCTTGTATTCCAACCCTTGGGTCCCATCGATGTTGCACTACCTCTTTCCACGACACAAATAGACTCTTCCCATTTTCAGTCTGAGACCGAAAAATACACCAGATTCATTGAGAAAATTCAACACATCTGCCAACAGGTCCAGGAGATTTTGCAAAAATCCAATGCTAATTACAAGTAGCGCCATTATCAACATAGGGTACTGCACTTGTTTTAGGTTGGAGACAATGTCTGGTTACATTTGTAGAAGGAGCGTCTCACAAGACCCCGTCGGAATCTCCACCCACTTCACTATGGTACAGTCTTTCACTCCTCTAGTTATAAGTCTGATTTCTTCCTAGGTACAGTCTGTCCATAGATGATCAAAAGTAGGTAGTTGTTCTCCACGACTGATACTTTGAAGAAATGGTTCCTAATTTTTGGAAGATTATTGAGAGTGGTCAAGACAAGTTCTTCATATGATATGATTTCTCCAATGGAACCTAACTGATCTTTGATCTCTGACATATTCATGAAGAAGATAACAACGATGTCACCTTTTGTCATCTTGATATTTTGAATTTGGCCCTTCAATGTTAGAGAGATGAGGGTGTTGTTACTCTCAAAAATATTATTCAATTCTTCATACATTTCATAAGCTGTCTTCAGGTTGGAAATATGAGGTAGGAGATGATCTCTTACTAAGTAGATGATTATTTTTCTTGCCTTGACGTCATCTTCCTTCCTTTCTTCCTTCCATTCATCGATAGTTGTCTCTAGTAAAGCCTTTTTGTATCACCCTCAATAGGTCATCCTCTTCAAGGGTGATCTGTAGTATTTAATTCTAGGAACTGAAGTTTCTTGATCCATCAAGCCTATCTTCCACCAAGGTTATGTTCATCATATTTTCAGATTTTTCACAAACCCTTACCAACTGGGCTAGAAAACTTAACGGCTAGCTTAGGCTAGAAATATTAGGTTTCGTTGGGATTATGACTACCAACAATAAGCCTTGAAAGTAAGAAGAACACTGGTGAGATGAAAATCTCCTTCAATGAGATGCAAAAACCCTAAATCTGAATTTTCTGCAGAAAATTGCGAAACCCTAGAAAGCCTAGGGCCAAAAATCCAAAAATATTGGAATTGCAATATGAGAGTTTCTAGAGGTGCACCGAGGGAGGACATACAGCCCTATGTAATTTGTATCCCCAAAATTTTAGTATTAAGTGTTGGAACACCAAAAAAGGAGAGGGTCATACATATTTCTGGAAACCCTAGGAGGGTTGTACAGTTCTGCAAAAAAGAGGATGATTTGCTTTCAAGGCTTGTGAAATGAATTATTCAAGACCTATGCTCTGATACCATGTTGAATTTTCACTATGTTGGGCTCAAGTATGAGTTTTATTTAATTTTATCATCTACTTGAACCATAAAAAAATGTAGCTACACAATTTACAAGTTCTACAATAACCAAGATCACAAGAAGAAGTACCATGCGCAAGAACACAAGAAATATCCTGGGAAACCCTTCTAATCAAGGGAAGAAAACTCGACAATACTTTTCTATATTATCAAGAGAATATACCCCAAACATAGAACCCTAATGCACACAAGAGGGTGCTTCTACAACCTTGAAACTTGTGCCCAAGAGAGGTGCACACTTTATCCCTAGAAATGTATTTGCTGAAATTTCCAAATGACAAGTGACTTGTGTGTTTCCTCAATGGGGAAATTAGCTTTACTTATACTATACTTATCACATCAAATTATGTGTCTATTGGCATAATAGGGCTGACCTGTACAACTTAATAATATAATAAATATAATTAATAGTTACAATATTAATTATCTTTACATGGTGGGGATGACCTGTACCCTTTACAACATAATTAGGGTTACATGTATATATTACTCTTAGACAATATAGAAAGGATATCACATGTCCACTAGTGCTTAGCCACTAGGGACTCGTCCACTTGTGGTCAGACACAAGGATGTCCTACTCAACATATATCTATGTCAACTGAGTCCATGGGAGAATCATTTGGAGTACCATCTCAAGCCCGACTCAACTGATTCCACAAGGCAGGAGACCACATGTCATAAAAACTCAGTCCAGAGTCTGACGCACACCCATCACATGGGCATCTTCACTCCACACAGGGGTACACATCATCTCATATAAATCTAGAGAGGAATGACACACCGATATCATGGGCATCCTCACCCCACATAGGGTCACACATTGTCTCATCTCAATCCAGAGAGGAACGACACACCCATCACATGGGCACACCCAACACATGGGATTTCTCATAGGTCGAATCAACTCAATCTCAGAGGAGAACGTGTCCTCGAGGATGTATCACGAAGAAATAATCATCAATAATTCCACCTACCTCTATTTTTTTAATCTATGCTAAGCAATGCGGTAAGGTCATTCCATAGACCGAGAAGTTCATCTGCTTTGTGATCCATGCTCACAGTAAGCAGAAGTTCACCACCACATCTATGGCCTATACACAAATCCTCTCTTTGCAACAGAAGCAAGTGGAAAGGATCATGGAACAATACAAAGACATCTTCTCCTCATCCACTGGGATACTGATGCACTACCAAGTCAAACATCCAATTGATATGACCCCCAGTGTACCTCTACCTAATGGAGCAGTCTATTGTCGCTCGCTGATGGAAAATGAAAAAATAAGGCGTCAGATCCAAGAGATTCTTCAAAATAGGAACATTCGACCCAACTCCTCCCCTTGTGGACGATTGTACTGGTGCAGAAGAAAGATGAGACTTGGCGACTTTTCATTGATTACAGAGCCTTAAACAAAATCATCATCAGAAACTGGTACCCAATTCCTAGGATTGATGACCTTCTTAACCAACTCAAGGGGGGAAATTTCTTCAACAATATTGACCTAAAGTCTAGCTACCACCAATTTCCCATCGAACCAACTGATGTATGGAAGACAATCTTCAAATATAAATAATGTCTCTTTGAATGGATGGTCATTCCCTTTGGCTTAAAAAATGCACCAACCACTTTCATGAGGTTGATGGATGATGTATTGATACCCTTCACCAACTCTTTTGTGGTTGTATATTTGGATGAAATCCTCATATTTAGCATAACTTGGGAGGATTGGCCAGCCCCAACCACAATAACCGAGATTTATATTTTCTTGGGACTGGCCAACTTCTACCGATGATTCATATTGGGATTCTCCCATATTTCCTGGGCTCTTAGCTAGGTGACCAAGGGAGGTGGAAAGGCCAAGTTCATGTGGGGGAAGTAACAACAATGAGAATTCGATGATATGAAGCATCGCTTGTGCTCATCTCTAGTACTCTCCTTTCTTGATATGAAAAAACCATTCGAGATTGAGGATGATGCATTTGACTATGATGTAGGCGTAGTTCTCACTCAACACGGTCATCTGGTGGCATACCATAGTGATACACTCTCATATATTGTCCGGAATACCCCACCTATGACAAGGAAATGTTTTCCATTGTACAAGCATGTCGTCAATGGAAACATTACATTCTGGGAAAGGAGACGATCATCCACATTGATCAAAATTCTATGCAATTCATACAGACACAGGGGAAATCGCAGAATGAGCGCCATCAGAAGTGGTCCACCTACATGCAACAATTCCATCTCAACATCAAGTATAAGACATGTATCACAAATCATGTCGTTGACTACCTTAGTCGACCTCTCATGGCCGCACTCACTAATGTGCTCCATTCCTATGGACATGAGGCATCTGAGTGGCCCCAACTTTATCAACAAGATCCGAAATTCACCACCACCTATCAACTCTTGGGCACGGGTGCCTCTGTCACTGATTTTCACATTCAAGATAGAGTATTATGCCATATGGGTTATCTATGTGTTCCTACAAGTGAGTGTGCAAAGATGATTTGTAAATCCCACTACAATCGGATGGCATGACATTTTGGTGTGGAGAAAACTGTGGTCGTTCTTCAAAAACATTTTTATTGGCCAAAACTTTGACATGACGTCAACAAGTATATCATATCTTGCACTTCCTATTCCATTTCCAAGCCATCCATCAAGAAGCAAGGCTTTTACACCCCTCTTCCTACTCCCAATAATCCTTGGGAAACCATCTCAATGGATTACATGTCTGACCTTCCGTCCACCAAGCAAGGCAATGACTGCATATTTGTGGTAGTTATCGATTTTCAAATATGGTCATCCTCACAACCTGCAAGAAGAATATCACATCGGTAGATGCTTCCAAGCTCTTCTTCGAATGAGTGTGGGTCCATTTTTGGATACCACAGAACATCATCTCCGACTGGGACAACAGGTTACTCAACACATTTTGGTCAAGTCTCTAGTCACTGTTGGACACCAAGATCACTAAATCCACTTCTTTCCACCCCCAAATAAATGGCCAAATAGAGGTTTTCAATCAGATGATTGTGCACATATTGCGCATGTACAACTCTAAGCATCCACGTACATGGGATGAGAGTATCTCCTATGTTCAACAAAGTTACAAGAAGGATCTCCATAGCTCCACTGAGATATCCCATTTCAGGTGGGGTTGGGATTCCAACCCTTAGGTCCCATCGATGTTACACTACCTCTTTCCACGACATAGAAAGACTCTTCCCATGTTCATTCAGAGACCGAAAAATCCACCAGATTCATTGAGTGGATTCAACACATCCACCAACAGGTCCAGGAGATTTTGCAGAAATCCAATGCTAATTACAAGCAACGCCATTATCAACATAGGGTATTGCACTTGTTTCAGGTTGGAGATAATGTCTGGTTATATTTTCGAAAGGAGCGTCTCACAAGACCCCATCAAAATCTCTGCCCAATTCACTATCGGCCTTACACTATCACCAAGGTTGTGGCTAGCAATTCTTTTGAGCTCAACACTCCACCCTTCCTTGGCTTGCACCCAGTGTTCAATGTGGACCTCCTTCGACCATATTTTCCACCATTATTGGACACCTTAGAGATCACATAACAACTGGAACCAACATATCTCAACCCTGATTGCATGGGACAATCATCCACTAATCAGATAATGGACACGGAAGTCAAGGGCACTCGCTAGTAGAGGATCCAACTTTATCGGGTTGTTTAGGGAGGGAAACTCCTACACCAAGGCAAGTGGCTCACCCAGGGCCAAATGCAATAGAATTTTACTCACCTTATGGGGGAACTCAATGTAATGGAGACCATTGCTTCCTAAGGGGGGATGATTGATTCCAGGTGGATATTGGTGGCCACCCACCTATTCCAACTAGCTCCTCTTGTCTGTTTTTAGTTTAACATGTTCTTTTGTACTTCTTTGTAATTGTGGGTTATACACTTATGCGGTTGTCTAAAGCCATACACATCTTCCAGGTGGATATTGGTGGCCTCTCACCTAATCCAACTGGCTTATTTTTTATGTTTTCATGTCATCACATCTTGTTGTACTTCCAGGGCCATTTTGGAGCCCTAAACAATGTGCTTTTTGTCTTGCCACAATCAAACTATAGACAGAGTCATATTTTTATGGTGTAATGTGTATTTATACAAAATACCTTTCCAATGGGCTATCACGTTCCTAAAATAAAGGTCATATGCAAAACTTATGACCCAGGAAGTTGAGGTACCAACTTACCCATAAGGGCTCACATGACTTTTGGTGTTTCACCTCCTAGGGTTAGGTTTTTAGATGTCTAGGGTTTTAGAATTCATGAGTAATATAAAAAAGGCCTTTGGAGCCTCATTGGGATCATTCTGCTCAGAAGAATGCACGTAGCAACCACATCTCTTCTCAGAGATAGATACCACCATTCAAGCAAGTGTTTCAGTTCTGTAGTTTTATAGTTTCAACCTATTTCATTTATTCAATAGAAGATATTGTTCACTAGATATTTGTGTTGTTCTTTGTTAGGGTCCTAACCTGCACATAGGTAGAACAATATATTCGGATGTAATAAAGGTCAATATTAATAAGGCCTTTCAATAAAATAGAATAAGGCGGATGTAAGAAGACCTAA
>JZKD02S2083264.1:285341-297888 GCA_000966675.3 Picea glauca | reverse complement strand
TATTGCAATGGTCAATCCAAAAGGGGAGGCTCGTGGGCTTGACCTCGGGACCTCCCCCCTTATACACGCCTTAATATATACTCTATAACCAATGGGCCAACGACCCCGCATTATTAACAATGTTGTTTTTATTATTTAAAACATGCATCCGCCTAGTGCTGGAGGAGGGTGCATGTGGGTACAAACGAAAACAAAGTTCAAGGTAAATTATTCAGAATTGGTCAATCCAAAAGGGGAGGCCCGCGGGCTTGACCTCGGGACCTCCCCCCTTATACACGCCTTAATATATACTCTATAACCAATGGGCCAACGACCCCGCATTGTTAACAATGTCGTTTTTATTATTTAAAACATGCATCCGCCTAGCGCTGGAGGAGGGTGCACGTGGGTACGAACGGGAACAAAGTTTAAGGTAAATTATTCAGAATTTATCACAGGTTGTAGGGCACAAAAATCGAGACATAATTCCTCTTGGTCCTGGGAGTGCCAGAGTCGGATCAAGGCATGGAGACAGTCATTTTTGGGTAATTCGATGCCACAAATTCAATGGTGTTGTCTGTTTTTTGATCTGAGCAACAATTCTGCAGCTTGATTTCAGAATGAGGTATACTTATGTATTTTTCCAAATTATTTTGTTGAGTTAATAAGAAGGTCTACTCATTTAAGAGTAGGACCCGGAGACGTAGTCCACCAAGGACGAACTCCGTTATCAAGTTTTTTGTGTTCATATTTGATGCTTATGTCTCTTCATTATTGAGCTTTTCCTTCTTTAATAGTGCACTTTAATTTATGCTCATTTAATGCAATTCTTTATAAGTCACTCGATGAAAAGATCCTGGATCACCACATGTCCCATGAACCCTATCACCCCCTATTTAGTTGGCAATTATTAAATGATTTGTGATGGATGGATTTGCATGTATCTCGTGTCAATTCTTGAGCCAATTGTTGATTCATGTAGTAGAATGTCATGTATGGTTTATTAAGATCTTAGTTACTAATGAACTACTGCTACAGGATGAGTTTCTTTAGTAGGGGAAACCATGGCAGAAATAACAGAAGCAGGGGGAATTGGAATCGAGGGCCTAGAAGGCATAGATTTTCCATCCATTTTGATGTTGATCCCAAAGAATTGAACCAGTTTTTCCAAGTTGGGTTATTTAATTGGATTGTTCATGGAATAGTACACCCTCGACCATATATACCTCCTTTCCAACCTCATAACATCCCTGGAATTCCCATTCCTCCACATGTATCCTTGCAACCAGAGTCCTTAAAAATGATGGATGGCAAGATATTGTCAACCTGGTTGTCTCTCACCATCATGGATGGTCCAATATGTCATTGCCTCTCCCACCACCTGTCAATCCTAATGTCCAGATTGCATGTGTTGATTCACCTGTTCAATCTTCACATGCTAGTAAAATACTAAAAACGGATGTTCCCCATGTGTAAGATAAAGGAAAAGCAATGAACTCCCCTTCTTCTCCCTCAGATGATTCCTCAAAATCTGTGTCTTCCCGCACGCATTTGAAGGCTGAATATTCCCATGTTATCAATGAAATATAGCCTCAAGGCTCTAATCAACCACAGGCTACTTCTAGGAAATCAAAGAGGGACAACAGTGAAAAAATAAAAATTGCCTCCTAGAGTGGCAAGTATGGATTTTAGATTGTGTTTTTTTTTTTATGATTTGAGTTGATGAAGACAGTGTTATTGGTTTTCAAAATTTTGGGACAACGAGCTCTATTTCGGTATTTTGTGGATAATATGGATAATGTGGATGATATGGATATTTATATAGTTTTTGGATATGATTTAAATTATTTCTGATATTTAAAATATCCAGTTTGGAGGATATTTAAGGGAGCTACAAGGGTGACATGTGATTTAAAAGATTATCCTTTTTGTGTTATATTTTATGATTTGAAAAGAAGATATTTACAGGAGTCACAAGGGGTCCCACCTACCTAGTTATTATTAGTTAAAGACCCTTAACTATTATTATTATTTATTTCTCCTAAACTAATTAGTTAAGTCAAACTAACTTAACTAAAGAAATTAGTTGAACTACTTCAACTTATTTGGAAAGAATAAAATTTGAATGAGAAGAAGAAACAAGGGGAGACTAGAAGGAGAAAGCGAGACTAAGGTTTTCTCTTTTGGTTTCCTAAGATAGTTTTAGTTTTCATTAATTATTGAGTTTATTCAAAGCCTAATTGTCTTTGTGATAGCAGGGTCTTATTGTAGACAACAAGGTTCAAGACTGAACCAAAATTTTCATACGCTTGTCTTAGAGGTGTTGATCCATCCTTGATAGTCTGTGTATTATTGTTTATTTGTGAATTAAGTTTCATGGCTGATAAAGAATATCTTGCAGAGTCAAATTGGCAACAATTTGTGGCAAGCTAATCCAGATTATAAATTTCAGTTTTTCTTGATTGTCAGAGTCTTTTTGTATGGTGCTCATCGGGGATCTCTAAATAAGTCTTTGGTCCATGCCCTTACATGGGTTTTGTAAAGAGAAAAAAAATTTTGATATCTCAAAATGAAATAAATCAGATTATTATTTTGTCTTATATATGTGTATTGATGGCTTGGTTACTTTTCGCTTTTTGATCTCCATGTTTACTTTTTGTAATATGTATATATTTCAAAAACTTATATAAAATTTATTTTATATTGCAACATTATTTTCATTAATAAAACAACCTTAATCCTAGTAATTAATACTTACAGATTGAGAGAATATTTTTGAGGCTATAAAACTAAGGGTGACATTACTGACTATCTTGTCCTAGCCAGACAAGATTTGAAAATTATTGAGTAAGGTAATTCATACGTTTTCCTCAACATTTATTTGGAGAGCATACTAGGGATAGCTTCTATATCTCTCTGCTTGATAATATTTGTGATTATCATTGAATATTTATGCTTTTGTTTTTTTATTCTTTGACCGTTTTCTTATCCTCATGACAATACATGTTACACAGCAACCCAATATTGAGCACGGTCTTAAAGACCAAACCATCATTTCTTTAACTTTATTCAATACCATCTTAGAAACCACTAACACCCGGGCTGATATTGAACGTTCGTGGGAAGTATTTGAACAAGACATAAGTGTTCGAGAACAGTGGGAAGCTAGGCAAAGGAAACCTAGGAATCAACTATAGCTTTCTTTTTCCTAAAGTTTTGATCTTCTTTTTCATGTCCTTAAATCCTCGCATCTCTAGAAGAAGAAGAGGATTATCTCCTAAAATTACTCCTATTGCTGAAATAGGAAGAAGGAACGTTGTTTTGTCAACCCAACAAGGTACTCTAAGGAGAACTTTGTATGATTCAACTGGTTCATCTTTCTCTCCCTCATCCATCATTTACAAAATGGCATCTATGGGTGGCTTTGGTGGCACTGGAGGTGCTTCTTCATCTCAACCTTTAGCCTCGTTAGTAATTGATAGTTTTTATAGCCACCAGTTTCCTGTCCATTCTACTATCAACCCCACCAAGGTCATAAATAAGTATGGACTTTTTCAATTTGAAGAAGATACTACCCCGTGGCATGTATCCTCCCCTTTAAACCTAGCACTTGCCACTCGTCCACTACCAAAATTTAAAGAACATCTTCCTAGGTTTTCAAGAAATAGCACAGTCACTACAAATGAACACTCGGTGGAATTCTCTAATGCATGTCATAATATAGGAGCTAATGACAATGATACGCATATGCGCTTGTTTGTCAACTCTCTCGAAGGGAAAGAAACAACATATGTCTTTGATCTCTTCCCAATATTATTTCCACTTGGGAAGAGTTAGTTTACTGGTTCAAATATACTTATGGGCAGTCTAAGAGCCCAACTAAACAATTATGGGAATACAATAACATTGCGTACATATATGGTGAGACTATCAAGTCTTTCAACCTACGTTTCACCAAGTTTTATAATCAAATTCCCGAACTTATTCTCCCCCAGAACCAAGCCTCTTTTATGCATTACTAAAATTCTCTACCTTCCCCTTATCGACATAGGATTGAAGAAAAATCTATTGACAATCTTGGTTCCTCTCTTCATACTTTCCTAGAGTATGAAGAACAGCTAGAAAGAACAAGTCTTCCCAAGGGAGACTCAATTAAACAAACGGACATGCATTCCCTCTTACAACTTGTACAGGATATGAATAATCGAATGATAACATATCAGTGAAAGGGAAATGTACCTTCACATACTCCTGGAGACTCATCTTCTTCTTCACCATCTTTCAGGAATCCTAATGGAAACAACTTTCATCCCAAAGCCATCATGCCTCGCAATTGGTGTAACTTTTGTGAGGAACATCACGAGGAAAGTACTTGTGAGGTAAAGAAGAGTGCCAAATATAAAATCTTTGGAAAAAGGCCTGAAACTACCATTGTTGTTCTATATTGGGCAGAATGAGAAGATGTTATGATCATAAACTCTAGGAATAAATCCTACGCTTCAAAAGGAAAATATGATTCCCCTCGTACTTCCTCTATCCCAAGCTCATCTTCGCAAGAGATTGTTGAACAAGCTACCAAGACTCCTGATAGTCAAGGAACTCCCTCCCCTCTTACTTCTTCCAAATATAGCATTCTCAACCAATTGGCTAATATCAAGGCCGATGCTAGTCTTCTGGATATGGTTTCCATCCCTAAGCAACAAAAGCATCTAAAAAATTTCATGGAAGGAAAAGCTTCCACCATAGCCAATCTCTTTGAAGAGGTAAAAGAAGAGGATTCTATTGTAAATAAAGTAGGTGTAAATAATTTTAGACACCCTGTAAAAAATCCCCCATTTTTCATTTCTGTAAAGATTATGGACAAAATAGCCCATTTTTGCCTATTTGACAGCGGTTCGGGCCCAAGCATAATGTAAAAAAATATTATGGAAGAGATAGGCTTGTCTTGTACCAATGAGAATTATAGGAGCATGCTCTCATATAATAGTCTACAACAGTCGACTATAGGTGAGATAAAATACATGACTTTGGTTCTGTGCGCACATTCTAAAATTAGGACAACCCTTAATATCTAGGTAATTGACATGCCAATAAGTAATTATTTTATAATATTAGGAAGATATTGGCAAGCCTTGACATGTGGATATATTTCACTTGATGGGACACACTTATCCATTCCTCAGAATGGAAATAATATCATAGTCCTAAGGGAAGGAAGAATCTCACCTTACATAGAAAGAATTCCACAACCTAATGTAAACTATGTCGAGGAGGATTTAGGGGTGTACTCCATCTTTGCGGATGAAGATGACACTACCACAAAATAATTTGATCTGGAGGATGGTATGTGGCACATGCAGTTTGATGGCTCATGCTCCAACAAAGGTAATGGAGATGGCATTATCTTGTACTCATGTGTAGGTAAAACTCACAACTTTTCCTATAGGTTAGAATTTGCTTGCACAAATAACGTCACCAAATTTGAAGCATTATTGCTAGGCATTGAAAATTCCTATAATTTAGGTTGTGGACACCTTACATTTTTTGGGGAATCTGAGCTTGTTTTGAACCTTGTACATAAAATCTATTCTCCTAGCAACAAGTTGATGAAAATCTACACCCACGCTATTTGGGTGCTTATATCAAACTTATTATCATTTAACATCACTCATGTTAAAAGGGAACTGAATTCAATGGCTAACAAGTTAGTTGTTTTTGCAGCCTCTCCTACTCGACAACTTCTACCACAAAGACCTGATTGTACTTTTCAATATTTATATCATCCTCATATCCCTGACAATGTAGAGTCATGGAAGGTCTTCCCTAGTGATGAAAGCATCTGTGATTTTGAACCATATAATCCCAAGGAGATTATATCCATGGAAAACAACAAAATTCCGAAGGGCTTGACTCCTCTAGAAAGTTGATTTTCATTAAGTGATGTAGGAAACAAATAAAATCATAAAGAAGAGGAGTAAAAAAGGAAAGTGGGTGAAACCATTTCCTTGAACATTGGAACACTCGATTCCCCAAAGTGTTGGCATTGTTGTTATAAGTGTAGTTTTCATTAATGGAAAACATTATTATTGGCATAGAAAACATTGTTATTGGTAGAGTATTTGGAAAACATTATTACTGGCAGAGAATTTGGCAACCATTACTATTGGTAGAGAAAACATTTTTATTGGTAGAGTACTTGGAAAACATTATTATTGGCAGAGCATTTTAAACAAAGATCTTGTTAGCATTATGAAGTTCAACGTTATGGATTTTGTAGGCATTGATGTTATGACAGGTGTAGACATATGCTAAACTGTTTTCACCACAAATGGCGCATACCACAAATAGCGCATCACCAAACTGTCTGCGCATACATATGCCAAACTGCTATCACCATGAATAGCACAGATACATAGTGCTCTGAGAATGCAATGGAATTCAACTATGTCATATAGACAATCTCATTTTTTCTTAGCGCGTGAGGGATTTAACAAACAACAACATTTATAATTCAATGGTGAAGATGCTTTGATGAATCTGATCAAAGGGTAGTTGTGCATTGCGTGGATCATTCAATCCAAGGGAAGTTTGTATAGTTATAATCAGTTAAAAAGATTAAAACTAATACTTGAAAGGGATTCAAACTGTCTTTGTATATATAACACACTTTCCATGAATGATTTGAGTGTGAAAAGAAAAGATATTGAAGTGGGAGTTGTTGCTCTTGGAAATAGAGGAAGAAATTCATTTTATCTCTGCAAATTAACATGAACAAAAATAAAAATATATAGAGATAGTGAGAAGAAATGATGAAGACAGAGAAAATATTAAGGAGAGAAGACATATGCACGGATTGATGAATTAAAGAGGTACAGGTCCAGCGGATTCATCGACAGGAGACTTCTCAAGCAGTAAATTATGTTCACAGGTGAAATTGTTTTAATTTATGAATGAATAGATCTTAAATAACTTGAATAAGAAAAATATGCAAAGGATAGAGTTATTTATTTATTCTCAGATGATATATGATGAAGGCCCTATTTTGTGAGGGTTTGATCAAAGAATAGATTCAGATATGAATCTGTAGACAGAGATGGAAAACATAGGGGTTGAGTGACTGAAGGTATTCATGTCCAAAGGTTCTTTAAACATAAGGTTCAAAGGTATGTATGAATGTTAAAGATTAGATATAATAGTGATGGTATTGATTTCTTTGATCAAAGTTGTGTATGAAAGAATGATTTAAATTCTTAATCATTTGGCATAGAAGACAGTAAGTTGGTTTGCAGATTCTTAGTGACAGAACAATATTATCAAGGTGGTAGGGAGGAGCAAGGGGAGACACTAAAGTCTCCTATACAAGTTGGTGCTTGTACATCTGGGAGTTGTAGCTTCCATTCAGTAGGTGTTGAAGAAACAGAGGTAGCAACCTCATCTGGGTTGTAGCTCAAATAAAATAAGAATGTAAAGAGAAGTTGGAGCTTGCCTTTCATTCATAAGAAGAAGAGGTTTTTCCCTTTTGGTTTTCCTCATGAAAATATCTGTGTCATTGTCTATTTATATGAGTGCATATTAATTGATTTGAATGATTCGAAACAAGACATATAGTAAAAGGCATAATTTGTGTTCATTAAGTAATCTATTTAAAGAAAAGAAAGAAATTTTATATAACTGATTCACCCCCCCCGGTCAGTTAGGCTATCCTATTCAACAATTGGTATAAGATCAAGGTTACTTCAAGATTCAGTTTAATCACTGGAAGTCTGATCTTTAATAATCAATAAGAAATCTGATTTTACTAAACATGGATTACCTCTGTTTGATGGATATAATTATGCTTTTTGGAGTATCAGGATGAAGTTTTTTTTGCAGTCTCAAGGAGTATATGTTTGACAAGCTGTGTTGAATGAATATAAGGCTCTAACGACAGTGCCAACAGATGTTGCAGGGAAAAAACTCTATGAAAGTAATTCCAAATCTATGTATGCAATACTTGGATGATTGGAAGGTTTAGAATTTGTTAAGGTAATGCATTGTGAATCAACAAAAGAATTATGGGACAAACTAAAGAAGGTAAATGAAGGAGATACTAAGGTAAAGAATTCTAAATTACAATCATATAGAAGTCAATCTGAAAGTTTAAATATGGAAGAATCTGAAGATATAGCTACCTATTTCTTATGTATTGATGAAGTAAATACTATGAGAGGTTTAGGAGAAATAGTTGAAAATGTTATTATTGTGCAAAAAGTGCTTAGATATTTACCTGCAAGATTTGATCCCAAAATATCTTCTTTAGAAGAAAGAACTGATATTGCTACTTTACAAATGGATGAGTTGCAAGGAATACTAACAACATATGGGATGAGTACATCTAATGAGAATCCTTCCAATAAGGAAGCCTCTTTCAAGGCAACAAAGAAGTACAAGAAAAAGATTGAAACATAAACCAATAATCATGAGGATTCAGCAGAAGACATGGAAGAAGCTAACTTTGTCAAAAATCTAAAAAGAGGTACCGACATGTACAAAGGTAAACTTCCTCTCAAGTGCTTTCATTGTGGTAGAATAGGGCATTTTTTTTCTAAGTGTCCTTTCAATAAAAATTCTGATGGAGAAGAAGAAATTAACAACAAAACCAAAGAATATAAGAAATTGTATAAGAATCCATTTCAAAGAAGTTTTTATAAAAAAAAAAGTATATTCATCAAAAATAATAGTGAGTCCTCAGATATAGATGAAAGTGATGAAAGTACAGATATAAGACTTTTTATGGCTATGGAAAATAAGAATGATGAACTTGTTGAAGAAGAAGAAGGTGAAACTGACCTAGAAGCTGAACTTGTAAGTGCTTTGTCTGAATTAAAGAAAGTAAGAAGAGAATGCAAACAATTTAAAAGAGAGATTGAGAGTTTAGAGCAAGAAATTCAGAAATCAAACAATTTAATTGAAAGCACTGAGATCATGTTAGTTGACTTAAAACTCAAAATAGAAGAAGCTAGAGTGACTAAAGAAGCTCTAAATAGTGTACTTGCAGAGAAGGATAAGGAAAATGAAGGTTTAAAATTTTAAGTAGTTTTATTAAGAAAGAAAGTACAAGAAAATAACATGAATCATAGTTCTCAAGTATTGGATCAAATTATCTGTAGTCAAAGATAACCTTATGATAAGACTGGAATTGGCTATAATTCTGAAGTTACTAATAAAATCTCTAGTTCGAGTTTTGAAAAAGTAGGTACAAAGCATACAAATGAGAAAAACACCTACAAGCAGAAGGGATCAGAAAAGAAAGAAGATAATCAGATTTCAACAGTGCATAGAAAAAGTTATGGAAGACATCAAAACAGGTTTGAAGGTTACTATTTGTTTTGTTATAAGTATGGACTAAAACAAGCACCAAGGGCTTAGTAGTCCAGGCTTGTTAACTACTTAAGGCAACAAGGATACAGGAAAGGTAACACTGACAGTAATCTCTATATCAAAGAAGAGAATGATAGCTTGGTCATTGTAGATATTTATGTAGATGACATTATTTTTGGAAGTGATGATGAGAACCTTAGTAAACAGTTTTCTGAATGTATGAAAAATGAGTTTGAAATGTCTATGCTTGGTAAAATGAAGTTCTTCTTAGGCTTGCAAATTAATCAATCTGATAAGGGTATTTTCATTACTCAAACAAAGTATATTCATGAAATTCTTAAGAAGTTTCAGATGCATGATAGTAAACTAGTTGGCACTCCTATGGTTACTGGCTATAAATTAAGTAAATTTGATGACTCGGAAGAAGTTGAGAAAACAATCTACAGATCTATGATTGTTAGTCTTCTATATGATACAACTACAAGGCCTGATATTATGCATGTAGTTTGTCAGGTTGACAGATTTCAGGCATCTCCTAAAGTCTCTCATCTACTTGCAGTAAAAAGATTTTTCAGATATCTTAAGGGGACAATAGAGCTTGGTTTGTGGTATCCAATAGGTAATCAGCTTGACTTACATGCTTTCTCTAATGTTGATTAGGTAGGGTGTGTTGATGATAGGAAAAGTACTAGTGGAGCAACATTTTTTCTTGGTGGATGTCTTGTGAGTTGGTCAAGCAAGAAGAAATCAGCATTGTCTCTATCTACTACTGAAGCAGAATATATAACAACTGCAAATTGTGGTACACAAAATATATGGATGAAACAAATGCTGGAAGATATACATATTCATTATAATACTCCTATTCTTATTTATTGTGATAATACTAGTGCTATCAATATTTCCAAAAATCCATTTATGCATTCAAAAACAAAACACATTCCCATTAAGTTTCATTTTCTTAGAGATCAAGTTATGAACAAAGTTATTAAATTGGAATACATTGGAACAAAGGATCAAATTTTCGATATATTTACTAAACCTTTACCCAAAATGCAATTTGAAAGTCTTCGAGATTAGTTGGGAGTATGTTCTTTGTAAGTTGACTTTATATCAAACTACAAGCTGTCATAATCCAAAAATTCATATTGTTGGCAATTGTTTGTTCAGGGCTATTGTTTAAGGGGGAGTTGTTGCCAAATAAGCTATATATACAAATTCTTTCTTGGTCTTTTGGTCAGGAGGAGTAACATATCAGCAAAGATTCATTACACTTCAACAGTAATAAATAAAGTTGAAAGAAATTATGGCTTAAATGATCAATTCATCGAGGGACAAAAACATCTTTGCAAAGACTTGTTGCTTATAATCAATTCATTGCAGATAAAATTGACAGGACTTTAAAATATTTGATACTTTCCTCATAAGTTTTATTGTTTATTAATTCACACAGGTTCATGACTCATTGATGTTGACAATGATATTGTTTTATCTCAGACATGGGGAGTATAATGGCTCCTTTTCCATAGATGACAAAAGGGGGAGAACAGAGTAAGTTTAGTTTGCCATCAATGCCAAAGGGGGAGTTTGTTGGCATTATTTTTATAAGTGTAGTTGTCATTAATGGAAAACATTATTATTGGCAGAGCATTTGGAAACCATTACTATTGGCAGAGAAAACATTGTTATTGGCAGAGTATTTGGCAAACATTATTATTGGCAGAGCATTTGGAAACCATTACTATTGGTAGAGAAAACATTGTTATTGGCAGAGTATTGGCAAACATTGTTATTGGCAGAGCATTTTAAACAAAGCTTTTGTTAGCATTATGGAGTTCAGCATTATGGATATTGTAGGCATTGATGTTATGACAGGTGTAGACATATGCCAAATTGTTTTCACCACAAATGGCACATACCACAAATATCGCATCACCAAACTGCCTGCACATACATATGCCAAACTGCTATCACCACGAATAGCACAGATACATGTTGCTCTGAGAATGCAATGGAATTCGACTATGTCATATAGGAAATCTCCTTTTTTCTTAGCGTGTGAGGGCTTTAACAAACTCCAACAGTTATAATTCAATTATGAAGATGCTTTGATGAATCTGATCAAAGGGTAGTTGTGCATTGTGTGGATCATTCAATGCAAGGGAAATTTGTATAGTTATAATCAGTAAAAAAGATTAAAACTAATACTTGAAGGGGATTTGAACTATCTTTGTATATATAGCATGCTTTCCATGAGTTATTTGAGGGTGAAAAGGAAAGATATTGAAGTGGGAGTTGTTGCTCTTGGAAATAGAGGAGGAAATTCATTTTATCTTTGCAAATTAACATGAACAAAAATAAAAATATATAGAGACAATGAGAAGAAATGTTGGAGACAGAGAAAATATTAAGGAGAGAAGACATTTGTACAGATCGATGAATTAAAGAGGTACAGGTCCAACGGATTCAAGCACAGGAGACTTCTCAAGGAGTAAATTATGTTCACAGGTGCAATTGTTTTAATTTATGAATGAATAGATCTTAAATAACTTGAATAAGAAAAATATGAAGAGGATAGAGTTATTTATTTATTCTCAGATGATATATGATGAAGGCCCTATTTTGTGAGGGTTTGTTCAAAGAATAGATTCAGATATGAATCTGTAGACAGAGATGGAAAATATAGGGGTTGAGTGACTGAAGGTATTCATGTCCAAAGGTTCTTTAAACAGAAGGTTCAAAGGTATATATGAATGCTAAAGATTAGATATAACAGTGATGGTATTGATTGCTTTGATCAAAGTTGTGTATGAAAGAATGATTTAAATGCTTAATCATTTGACAGAGAAGACAATAAGTTGGTTTGTAAATTCTTAGTGACAGAACAATATTATCAGGGTGTTAGGGAGGATCAAGGGGAGAATATAAAGTCTCCTATACAAGTTGGTGCTTGTACATCTGGGATTTGTAGCTTCCATTTAGTAGGTGCTGAAGAAATAGAGGTAGCATCCTCATCTGGGTTGTAGCTCAGATAAAATAATAATGTAAAGAGAAGTTGGAGCTTGCCTTTCATTCATAAGAAGAAGAGGTTTTTGTAAATTCTAATCTTGTACAATATCTACTGCAAACTGATATTCAGAAAAGAACAGAAAAGATACAATGGAAAATACAAACATTACACAGAGATTTTTCACCTGGAAACCCAAAC
>JZKD02S2083264.1:249296-283622 GCA_000966675.3 Picea glauca | reverse complement strand
CTTGCAGAGAAGGATAAGGAAAATGAAGGTTTAAAACTTGAATTAGTTTTATTAAGAAAGAAAGTACAAGAAAATAACATGAATCATAGTTCTCAAGTATTGGATCAAATTATCTATAGTCAAAGATAACCTTATGATAAGACTGGAATTGGCTATAATTCTGAAGTTACTAATACAAGCTCTAGTTTGAGTTTTGAAAAAGTAGGTGCAAAGCATACAAATGAGAAAAACACCTACAAGCAGAAGGGATCAGAAAAGAAAGAAGATAATCAGACTTCAACAGTGCATAGAAAAAGTTATGGAAGACATCAAAATAGGTTTGAAGGTTACTGTTTCTTTTGTTATAAGTATGGAATAAAAAAAGCACCAAGGGCTTGGTAGTCCAGGCTTGATAACTACTTAAGGAAAAAAAGATACAGGAAAGGTTGCACTAACAGTAATCTTTATATCAAAGAAGAGAATGATAGCTTGGTCATTGTAGAAATTTGTGTAGATGACATTAGTTTTGGAAGTGATGATGAGAACCTTAGCAAACAGTTTTCTGAATGTATAAAAAATGAGTTTGAAATGTCTATGCTTGGTAAAATGAAGTTCTTCTTAGGCTTGCAAATTAATCAATCTGATAAGGGTATTTTCATTACTCAAACAAAGTATATTCATGAAATGCTTAAGAAGTTTCAGATGCATGATAGTAAACCATTTGGCGCTCCTATGGTTACTGGCTGTAAATTAAGTAAATTTGATGACTCTAAATAAGTTAAGCAAACAATCTACAGATATATGATTGGTAGTCTTCTATATGATACAACTACAAGGCCTAATATTATGCATGTAGTTTGTCAGGTTGACAGATTTCAGGCATCTCCTAAAGTCTCTCATCTACTTGCAGTAAAAAGATTTTTCAGATATATTTTTACTGCAAGGGGACAACAGAGCTTGGTTTGTGGTATCCAACATGTAATCAACTTGAATTAAATGCTTTCATTGATGTTGATTGGGCAGGGTGTGTTGATGACAGGAAGAGTAATAGTGGAGCAACATTTTTTCTTGGTGGATGTCTTGTGAGTTGGTCAAGCAAGAAGAAATCAACAGTGTCTCTATCTACTGCTGAAGCAGAATATATAACAGCTGCAAATTGTGGTACACAGGTTATATGGATGAAACAAATGCTGGAAGATATACATATTCATTATAATACTCCTATTCCTATTTATTGTGATAATACTAGTGCTATCAGTATTTCCAAAAAATCTTTTATGCATTCAAAAACAAAACACATTCCTATTAAGTTTCATTTTCTTATAGATCAAGTTATGAACAAAGTTATTAAACTGGAATACATTGGAACAAAGGATCAAATTGCCGATATATTTGCTAAACCTTTACCCAAAATGCAATTTGAAAGTCTTTGAGATCAGTTGTGAGTCTGTTCTTTGTAAGTTGACTTTATATCAAATTACAAGCTATCATAATCCAAAAATTCATATTGTTGGCAATTGATTGTTCAGGGCTATTATTTAAGGGGGAGATGTTGCCAAATAAGCTATATATACAAATTCTTTCTTAGTCTTTTGGTCAGGAGGAGTAACATATCAGCAAATATTCATTACACTTCAACAATAATAAAGAAAGTTGAAAGAAATTATGGCTTAAATGATCAATTCATTGAGGGACAAAAACATCTTTGCAAAGACTTGTTGCTTATAATCACTTCATTGCAGATAAAATTGATAGGACTTTAAAATATTTGATACTTTCCTCATAAATTTTATTGTTTATTAATTCACACAGGTTCATGACTCGTTGATGTAGACAGTGATATTATTTTATCTCAGATAGGGGGAGTATAATGGATCCTTTGCCATAGATGACCAAAGGGGGAGACCAGAGTAAGTTTAGTTTGCCATCAATGCCAAAGGGGGAGTTTGTTGGCATTATTTTTATAAGTGTAGTTGGCATTAATGGAAAACATTATTATTGGAAAATCATTTGGCAACCATTACTATTGGCAGAGAAAACATTGTTATTGGCAGAGTATTTGGCAAACATTATTATTGGCAGAGCATTTGGAAACCATTACTATTGGTAGAGAAAACATTGTTATTGGCAAATTATTTGGCAAACATTATTATTGGCAGAGCATTTTAAACAAAGCTTTTGTTAGCATTATGGAGTTCAGTGTTATGGGGATTGTAGGCATTGATGTTATGACAGGTGTAGACATATGCCAAACTATTTTCACCACAAATGGCACATACCACAAATATTGCATCACCAAACTGCCTGCACATAAATATGCCAAACTGCTATCACCACGAATAACACAGATATGTGTTTCTCTGAGAATGCAATGGAATTCGACTATGTCATACAGGAAATCTCCTTTTTTCTTAGCGTGTGAGGGATTTAACAAACTCCAACAATTATAATTCATTTATGAAGATGCTTTGATGAATCTGATCAAAGGGTAGCTATGCATTGCATGGATCATTCAATCCAAGGGAAATTTGTATAGTTATAATCAGTTAAAAATATTAAAACTAATACTTGAAGGGGATTCGAACTATGTTTGTATATATAGCACACTTTCCATGAATGATTTGAGTGTGAAAAGGAAATATGTTGAAGTGGGAGTTGTTGCTCTTAGAAATAGAGGAGGAAATTCATTTTATCTCTGCAAATTAACATGAACAAAAATAAAAATATATAGAGACAATGAGAAGAAATGATGAAGACAAAGAAAATATTAAGGAGAGAAGACATATGCACAGATCGATGAATTAAAGAGGTACAGGTCCAGCAGATTCATGCATAAGAGACTTCTCAAGGAGTAAATTATGTTCACAGGTGCAATTGTCTTAATTTATGAACGAATAGATCTTAAATAACTTGAGTAAGAAAATTATGCAGAGGATAGAGTTATTTATTTATTCTCGGATGATATATGATGAAGGACCTATTTTTTGAGGGTTTAATCAAAGAATAGATTTAGATATGAATCTGTAGACAGAGATGGAAAAAATAGGGGTTGAGTGACTGAAGGTATTCATGTCCAAAGGTTCTTTAAACAGAAGGTTCAGAGGTATGTATGAATGTTAAATACTAGCTATAACAATGATGGTATTGATTTCTTTGATCAAAGGTGTGTATGAAAGAATGATTTAAATTCTTAATCATTTGACAGAGAAGACAATAAGTTGGTTTGAACATTATTAGTGACAGAACAATATTATTAGGGTGGTAGGGAGGAGCAAATGGAGATTGTAAAATTCTCCTATACAAGTTGGTGCTTATACATCTGGGAGTTGTAGCTTCCATTCGGTAGGTGCTGAAGAAACAGAGGTAGCAGCCTAATCTGGGTTGTAGCTCAGATAAAATAAGAATGTAAAGAGAAGTTGGAGCTTTCCTTTTATTCATAAGAAGAAGAGGTTTTTCCCTTTTGGGTTTCCTCATGAAAATATCTTTGTCATTGTCTATTTATATGAGTGCATATTAATTGATTTGAATGATTTGCAGCAAGACATGTAGTAAAAGGCATAATATGTGTTCATAAAGTAATTTGTTTAAAGAAAAGAAAGAAATTTTATATAAATGATTCACCCCCCCTTCTCAGTTAGGCTATCATGTTCAACAATTGGTATCAGAGCAAGGTTACTTCAAGATTTTGTTTAATCACTGGAAATCTGATCTTTAATAGTGGATAAGAAATCTGATTTTACTAAACATGGATTACCTCTGTTTGATGGACATAATTATGCTTTTTGGAGCATCAGGATGAAGTTGTTTTTGCAGTCTCAAGGAGTATATGTTTGGCAAGTTATGTTGAATGAATATAAGGCTCCAACAACAATTCCAACAGATGTTGCGAGGAAGAAACTCTATGAAAGTAATTCCAAAGCTATGTATGCAATACTTGGAGGATTGGAAGGTTCAAAATTTGTTAAGGTAATGCATTGTGAATCAACAAAATAATTATGAGACAAACTGAAGAAGGTATATGAAGGAGATACTAAGGTAAAGAATGCTAAATTACAATCATATAGAAGTCAATTTGAAAGTTTAAAGATGGAAGAATCTGAAGATATAGGTACCTATTTCTTACGTATTGATGACGTAGTCAATACTGTGAGAAGTTTAGGAGAAATAGTTGAAAATGTTATTATTGTGCAAAAAGTGCTTAGATCTTTACCTGCAAGATTTGATCCCAAAATATCTGCTTTATAAGAAATAACTAATATTGCTACTTTACAAATGGATGAGTTGCAAGGAATACTAACAACATATGAGATGAGGACATATAATGAGAATCCTTCCAATAAGGAAGAAACTTTCAAGGCAACAAAGAAGGACAAGAAAAAGGTTGAAACATAAACCAGCAATCATGATGATTCAGAAGAAGACATGGAAGAAGCTAAATTTGTCAAAAATCTAAAAAGATGTACTGAAAAGTACAAAGGTAAACTTCCTCTCAAGTGATTTAATTGTAGTAGAATATGGCATTTTTCTTCTAAGTTTCCTTTCAATAAACATTTTGATGGAGAAGAAGAAAGTAACAACAAAACCAAAGAATATAAGAAATTGTATAAGAATCCATTTCAAATAATTTTTTATAAAAAGAAAAGTCTATTCATCAAAAATAATAGTGAGTCCTCAGATATAGATGAAAGTGATGAAATGATGCAGGAGCATCGTATAAATCCCAATTGCGTGCCTAAAACCAAGGAGACAATTGGACGTGCATATGCAATTAAATATGTTTTTGTGAAAACGTTGTGAATTTCAAAATCTGAAACATTAATTTAATGGATGGGAGGAAAGTATAGTTTCATTTATGCCTCGAAGATCCAAACTGATTTTGGAGCATATGAACCTATCCGCTGGATGTAATAGGCATTTATGTGTGTTTAATGCAAGTAGGTAGATTTAATTGATAGATTAGACAGTTTTAGGAGCTTAGGAGGGAAAACAGATGATAGACACCCTCAACCCTTGTATCGTTGTAACAACATTATTCATAATTCGTAAGCTGTAGAGCTGCAAAGCTGCACAGAGGAGAACAAATAATTTTATGCATTTTAGTTGTTATTTTCCATGTACAAGAGGATGGGAATTAATAGACGAAATCTTTGATTCCAATCTCTTGTGTGTGTGTTATGGTTGTTGGAACCACCTGTTGAATGGTATGTTGCATGCTCGTTTATATTCTCTGTATGCATTTCATTTCAATGCTATGTGTGTGTATGCTCTAGGATTCTATGTTGAATGTATGAATTCTGGACAAAGGGGAGAATGAGTTTCAGTTGTTTCTCTTTATGAGAACTCCTGCAAAGACTGCAGTGGAGGGTCCACAAGGAGTGTGTCGACGAGGTTCTAGGTTTCATCTCAGAATTCTCAGAAAGTATACAATTGTGTCTTTACAGGAAGAAGTGATAGCAAGGCACAGAGTCGTGCAAGGTGTGCGCAGGCTGGGTGAGGTCTTGGATTTTACAAATCCAAGAGGAATATTGAAAGATTGTTGTTGCAGAGAGCATAGAGTCGAAGGTCCAAAATAACCAAGGGTTATTTGAAATTTTCCGCAAGGAGTGCGCACAGAGACCCTTTTGGAAGCCTTGAATTTGCAAGCGAAAGCTCGTAAGAGATAGAACCTTTGAAGTGTTCAAAGGGAGACAGAGGTTGAAATCATCTTGCGGGAGTTCAGTTCAGGAGGGAGGATGCCACGTCATTTGGCAAGAAGTCCTCATGGAGTTGAAAACAGATGGTGGAATCACTTCAAGGAGAAGCACCTCATGCAGATATCAGGCCCGAGGGTAGGGGGTCTGCACCAATTGTGGTATCAAAGCACAGAACAAATTATTTTCTTTTTGTAGAAGAGAGAAAAGAGGAATTTTACAACCATGCCTCCGAGAAGAAGAGAGAGGCAAATACCTGATCCAGCAGTGGAAAGAGAGATGCATGAATTATGTGCCAGGCTTGATGCTACAGAGACAAAACAGAGGTGAACAGTTGACACTGGAGATATTAGCGAAGATGAAAGTGAAAATGAAGCTGGAAACGAAGGAGAAGAAATTGCAGTCGAAGATGCTGCAGAAGAACGCTTATTCAGAGCTATTGCAAGGATAGGTGCCAGAGAAAAAATGGACATTCCAATGTACGAAGGCAACTTATACATTGAAGAGATTCTAGATTGGATTAGGGCTCTAGACAAATACTTCAACTGGGATAGAATGGTTGCAAAATTGAAAGACAAATTCATACCCAGGGATTATCAAATCAATCTATTTTGGAGGATGCAGAATTAGAGGCATAAGTTGATGATGGTGAAAGAATACACCGAAGAGTTCTACAAGGTAAACATCAGAGTAGGTCATCGAGAAAGTGATGATGAGAAAGTTTCCAGGTATATGAATGGTATACGATATGAAATTTAGGAAAATATGAGCATGATGACCATACGAACTGTAGAATATTCTTATCAGATGGGTCTAAAAGATGAAGAGAAGCTAAGCCAAAATCAAGGTCAAAGAGGCCAAGGCAGAAGTCAAAGCAAAGGCAAGACAATTAGTCAAGACATAACTCAGAAGCCTAAAGAAGAGGGGAAGAAACCACAAACTCAGTCTGAGAGAGGAGGAAGCTCACAGGGGAGGCAGTATGCTGATAGAAATACTTTTCCTCAAGCCAGAGGAAGAGGAGGAGGTAGAGGAGGTGAAGTGAAATGATTTTTCTATAGAAAAATCAGACATAAATCCTATGAGTGTCTAGATAGGAAGAAAGGTGTTGAAACTCACATTGTCGAAGCTCAAGGAAGGAATGTTGAGGAACAAGACGCTGAGGGCGGAAGATCTTTGATGATGAGGAAAGTTCTCTTGAAGCCAGAGAAGGAGCCAGAGAACCCAGCCCAAAGAAATAGTTTTTTTCGGACTGCTTGCAAGACCAAAGATAGGGTATGCAAGGTCATAGTGGACAAAGGTAGTATAAACAATCTTGTATCTATGGAAATGGTAGAAAAGTTGGAGCTGGAGACTGTTGTGCATCCAAGACTGTATAAAGTCGTGTGGATGCAAAAAGGACATCAGGTAAATGTCACTAAACAGTGTTTAGTTGAATTTAAAATAGGGGGATATAAAGATGAGATTTTATGTGATGTCATTCCCATGGATGTTTGTCATCTATTGCTGGGTAGACCATGTAAATATGACATAAATGTGGTGTATGATGGGAAAAATAAAACATACACTCTGGAAAAAAATGGTAGAACGCATATGTTGCTGCTAATTAAGGATAAAGAAGTGGTACCATAGGTGAACAACACCGTACTTCTCATGAGTGGGAAGGAACTTCTTAAGGAGGTTAAGAATAAGGAAGAAACACAATTTATTGTGTTTAGGAAACCCAAAATTGTTTTGACCAATACGAAAATAGATGATTTTCTGGAAGAAATCCAGGAGTTGCTGGAAGAATTTGTTGATATAATAGTGGAAAAACTACCCTGTTCATTGCCACCTATCAGGAGTATAAGTCATCACATTGATCTTATAATTGGATCCAGTTTGTCGAACAAATAAGCATATCGGTTGACGCTGCAGGAAAATGAAGAAGTCAAGAGACAGGTCCAAGATTTGATGGACAAAGGATTGATTCGGGAGAGCTTGAGTCCATGCGTTGTTCTGACAGTGCTCAGCCCAAAGAAATATGGTGGTTGGAGAATGTGTACTGACTCAAGGGAAATCAATAAGATTACCATTAGATACAGGTTTCCTTTTCCAAGGATGGACAACTTGATGTATTTCTTGAGAGGAGAAAAATATTTTTCAAAGATTGATTTGAAAAGCGGATACCATCAAATTAGAATGAGGGAAGGTGATGAATGGAAGAAAACCTTCAAAACCAATGAGGGGCTATACAAATGGCTTGTCATGCCATTTGGCTTGACGAATGCACCGAGCACCTTCATGAGGTTAATGAACGAGGTTCTGAAGGACTTCATTGGAAAATATGTGATTGTATATCTTGATGATATATTAATCTACAACAAAACTGAAGAAAAAAACTTGAATCATTTAGTTGTCATGATGAGGAGATTGAAGCAAGATAAATTGTTGATCAATATGAAGAAATCGTCATTTATGAGGACAAAACTCATTTATTTGGGTTTTGTAATCTCTACAAATAAATTGAAAATGGATATGGAGAAGATAAAGGCGATTAAGGATTGGCCATCGTCGAATAACGTATTTGAAGTTCGAAGCTTCCATGGGTTGTCTAGATTCTACAGGAAATTCATCCAAAACTTTAGTGAAATTAGTGCACCAATGATGGATACGATGAAGAAGTGGCATAAATCTTTTCACTGGACAAACGAAGCGAAGAAGAGCTTCAACCTGTTGAAAAGGAAGATCACGGAGCAATCGATTCTGGTTTTGCCAAATTTTAGCAAGACATTCCAAGTCAGGTGTGACGTGAGTGGATTTTCCATTGGAGCAGTCTTGAGTCAAGACAACAGGTTGATCATGTATTTCAGTGAAAAACTGAATGAAACAAAGATCAAGTACTCCATGTATGACAAAGAATTCTACACAGTCATACAAGCGCTAAAGAAATGGAGGCACTATTTGGTTCCCAAAGAGTTCATTTGTATAGTGATAATCACGCTTTGCAATTCATGACTCAACAGGAGAAGTTGAACCAAAAACATGCTAAATGGGTTGAGTTCATGCAGAATTTTACTTTTGCGACTAAGCATATTTCTAGAACTGCTAACAAAGTTGTTGATGCTTTGAGCAGGAAATGTTTGCTTATGTAGGAATTCAGAGTCAAGACTTTGGGTTTTGATAACCTCAAAGAATTGTACCAGGATGATCCAAATTTCAAAGAGGAATATGAGGCATATGAGAATCCAATTCTCAGGGACAGAATCCAATGGACCGAGTATATGATCCAGGATGGATTATTGTTCAAAGGCAATCAACTATGTATTCTGAAATGTTCCATGAGGGAGAATCTGTTGAAGGAGAAGCACAATGGAGGATTGGTCAGACACTTCGTTCATGAAAAAATGTTCTTAAAGCTTAATGGTTTGTATTACTAGCCGGGGATGAGAATGGATGTTAAGAAATTTGTAGACAAGTGCAGAATTTTCCAGCACGTGAAGGGAAAGAGGAAGAACACAGGTTTATACCAGTCCTTACCCATACCCGAAAGGCCGTGGGATGCAGTGAGCATGGATTTCATATTAGAACTGACAAGGAAACAAGGGGATATGATTTAGTATTTGTAGTGCTAGACATATTTTCAAATATGGCACATTTCATACCATGCTAGAAAACTAGCGACACAACTCATATTGTGAACCTGTTTTTCAAGGAAGTCATCAAACTTCACGGCTTGCCAAAGAGTATTGTTTCTGATCGAGAAACCAAGTTCATGGGACATTTCTAGAGGACCTTATGGAAGAAGCTAGGGACAAACTTGTCTTTTATCTTAGCGTATCATCCTCAGACGAATGGACAGACAGAGGTCATGAACAGGAGCTTGGGAGATTTGTTAAGGAGCTTAGTGACTGAACACCACAGTCAATGGGATCACATTCTTCCATAGGTGGAGTTCGCTTACAATGATTCACTCAATAGAAGCACAGGGCAAAATCCATTCCAGATTGTATATGGAATGCAGCCAAGGGGAGTTTCTGAGTTGAAAGATTCAGAACAAGATGAATTCAGGAGTGCTAGTGCAGAGGACTTTGTAGAAGGAATGAAAGAGCTTCACAGCAGAATTAAGGAGCGGTTGCAGAGTTCAAGTCAAGAGTACAAGCATAGAGTAGATCAACACAGGCGAGAGCTTCAATTTTAAGTTGGCAATTTGATTCTTGCGCATTTGAGAAAGGGAAGGTTCCCAAGGGGAACATATAACAAGCTTAAGATGAAAAAGATTGGACCGTGCAAGATCATAAGGAAATTTGGGGCAAATGCATATGAGATTGAATTACCTGATGGGGTCAGAATCTCACCGATATACAATGTCGTGGATTTGTACCCTTATAGAGCTAAAGAAGAAGGAGCAGAAGATGAACAAGAAAAGATTCAATGAACAAAACAAATGCTTGTAGCTGAAAAACCATAGATGGAAAGCATAATTTAGAAGAGGATTAGTAGAAAGACCAAGAGAAAAGAGTATTTTAAATACTTGATCAAGTGGAAAGGACATCCAATTGAAGATTCCAGTTGGGAGAATGAAGCAGAAATTCAAAGACATGGACAAACCGTGCAAGAGCTCATGAACATGAGTTCATGAAAATTTTTAAGCAAGGGAGTATGATGCAGGAGCATCGTATAAAGCCCAAGTGTGTGCCTAAAACCAAGGAGACAGTTGGAAGCACAGATGCAATTAATTATGTTTTTGTGAAAACGTTGTGAATTTAAAAATTTGAAAAATTAATGTAATGGATGGGAGGAAAGTACAGTTGCATTTATGCCTCGAAGACCCAAACTGATTTTGGAGCATATGAACCTATTCATCGGATTTAATAGGCATTTATGTGTGTTTAATGCAAGTAGGTAGATTTAATTGATAGATTAGACAGTTTTAGGAGCTTAGGAGGGAAAACAGATGATAGACACCCTCAACCCTTGTATCATTGTAACAACATTATTCAGAATTCGTAAGTTGTAGAGCTGCAGAGATGCACAAAGGAGAATAGAGAATTTTATGCATTTTAGTTGTTATTTTCCATGTACAGGAGCACATGAATTAATAGAAGAAAGCTTTGATTCCAATCTGTGTGTGTGTTATGGTTGTTGGAACCACTTGTTGAATGGTATGTTGCAGGCTCGTTTATATTCTTTGTATGCATTTCATTTCAATTCTATGTGTGTGTATGCTATAGGATTCTATGTTGAATGTATGAATTCTGGACAAAGGGGAGAATGAGTTTTAGTTGTTTCTCTTTCTGAGAACTCCTGCAAAGAGTGTAGTGGAGGGTCCACAAGGAGTGCGTCGACTAGGTTTTGGGTTTCATCTCAGAATTATCAGGAAGTATACAATTGTGTCTTTATAGGTAGAAGTGCTAGCAAGGCACAGAGTCGTGCAAGGTCTATGTAGGCTTGGTGAGGTCTTGGATTTTACAAAACCAAGAGGAAGATTGAAAGACTGTTGTTGCAGAGAGCTCAGAGTCGAAGGTCCAAAATAACCAAGGGTTATTTGAAATTTTCCGCAAGGAGTGCATGCAGAGACCCTTTTAGAAGCCTTGAATTTGCAAGAAAAATCTCAGAAGGGATAGAACCTTTGAAGTTTTCAAAGGGAGATGGAGGTTGAAATCATCTTGCGGGAGTTCAATTTAGGAGGGAGGATGCCACATCATTTGGAAAGAAGTCCTCGTGGAGTTGAAAATGGACGGTGGAATCGCTTCAAGGAGAAGTGTCAAAGTTCCGTGGGCCGTTGGATTTGATAGACCAGTAGAGGGATTAAGACTGGGTGTCTTTCAACACCCATCAGCTCAGGAGGAACTAATCACCTAGGAGCTGAGGATCAACAGGAGTCATTGACCATGTTTTATTCGAGCCGTCAGATTTCCTTGAGGTTTCAAGGTGTATAAACCTTTGTTGTGATCGTGGAGGTTACAAAACGTTGAACGTCGAAGTCACACGTGACAGGTGGTGCTGACGTAGTGTGCAGAAAAGGTGAAAGTGGGCGACAGTTGGCGTGAACATGTCACTTGGTAGGAGTCAACATTTTGTTGACTTATCGTGTTTTGGGGATTTCCAAGGGGAGAGCACGGGAGCTCAACACTCCGACTCGCGAATTCGTGAGTTGTGAAAGGCACTTACATTTAGGTGTGGGTGTGGTCCTATCAGACTAGGGACTGAAGAGAGGGGGCTTACACCTTAGCCCATTCACATATCACGTTTCCGTGATTGTTGAGAGTTGTGGCATTGCACTCATATTGTCCAACTTGCGAGACCCAAAATCATTGGGGTCTTGGACAAGGGGTTTAATTAACCCTTGTTGTGGTTTAGAAAAGATCCTGAGCAGATATCAGGCCCGAGGGCTGGGGGTCTGCACCATGAAAGTACAGATGTAAGACTTTTTATGGCTATGGAAAATAAGAATGATGAACTTATTGAAGAAGAAGAAGGTGAAGTTGACCTAGAAGTTGAACTTGTAAGTGCTTTTTCTGAATTAAAGAAAGTAAGAAGATAATGCAAACAATTTAAAAGAGAGATTAAGAGTTTAGAGCAAGAAATTCAAAAGTCAAACAATTTAATTGAAAGCACTGAGATCATGTTAGTTGACTTAAAACTCAAAATAGAAGAAGTTAGAGTGACTAAAGAAGCTCTAAATAGTGTACTTGCAGAGAAGGATAAGGAAAATGAAGGTTTAAAACTTGAAGTAGTTTTATTAAGAAAGAAAGTACAAGAAAATAACATGAATCATAGTTCTCAAGTATTGGATCAAATTATCTATAGTCAAAGATCAAGTTATGATAAGAATGGAATTGGGTATAAGTCCGAAGTTACTAATAGAAGCTCTAGTTCGAGTTTTGAAAAAGCAGATACAAAGCATACAAATGAGAAAAACTCCTACAAGAAGAAGGGATCAGAAAAGAAAGAAGATAATCAGACTTCAACAGTGCATAGAAAAAGTTATGGAAGATATCAAAACAAGTTTGAAGGTTATTGTTTCTTTTGTTAGAAGTATGGACTAAAACAAGCACCAAGGGCTTGGTATTCCAGACTTGATAACTAATTAAGGCAACAAGGATACAGGAAAGGTAACACTGACAATAATCTCTATATCAAAGAAGAGAATGATAGCTTGGTCATTGTAGAAATTTATTTAGATGACATTATTTTTGGAAGTGATGATGAGAACCTTAGCAAACAGTTTGTTGAATGTATGCAAAATGAGTTTGAAATGTCTACACTTGGTAAAATGAAGTTCTTCTTAGGCTTGCAAATTAATCAATCTGATAAGGGTATTTTCATTACTCAAACAAAGTATATTCATGAAATGCTTAAGAAGTTTCAAATACATGATAGTAAACCAGTTGGCACTCCGATGGTTATTGGATGTAAATTAAGTAAATTTGATGACTCTGAATAAGTTGAGAAAACAATGTACATATCTATGATTGGCAGTCTTCTATATGCTACAACTACAAGGCCTGATATTATGCATGCAGTTTGTCAGGTTGGTAGATTTCAGGAATATCCAAAAGTCTCTCATGTACTTGCAGTAAAAAGAATTTTCAGATATCTTAAGGGGAAAATAGAGCTTGGTTTGTGGTACCCAACAGGTAATCATCTTGACTTACATGCTTTCACTGATGTTGATTGGGCAGGGTGTGTTGAGGACAGGAAGAGTACTAGTGGAGAAGCATTTTTTCTTGGTGGATGTCTTGTTAGTTGGTCAAGAAAGAAGCAATCAATAGTGTCTATGTCTATTGTTGAAGCAGAATATATAGCAGCTGCAAATTGTGGTACACAGGTTATATGGATGAAACAAATGTTGGAAGATATACACATTCATTATAATACTCCTATTCCTATTTATTGTGATAATACTAGTGCTATCAGTGTTTCCAAAAATCCTGTTATGCATTCAAAAACAAAACACATTCCTATTAAGTTTCATTTTCTCAGAGATCAAGCTATGAACAAAGCTATTAAACTAGAATACATTGGAAAAAAGGATCAAATTGCCGATATATTTACTAAACCTTTACCCAAAATTCAATTTGAAAGTCTTCGAGATCAGTTGGGAGTTTGTTCTTTGTAAGTTGACTTTATATCAAACTACAAGTTGTCATAATCCAAAAATTCATATTGTTGGCAATTGATTGTTCATGGCTATTGTTTAAGGGGGAGATGTTGCCAAATAAGCTATATATACAAATTCTTTCTTAGTCTTTTGGTCAGGAGGAGTAACATATCAACAAAGATTCATTACACTTCAGCGGTAATAAATAAAGTTGAATGAAATTCTGGCTTAAATGCTCAATTCATCGAGGGACAAAAACATCTTTGTAAAGACTTGTTGCTTATAATCACTTCATTGCAGATAAAATTGACAGGAATTTAAAATATTTGATACTTTCCTTAGAAATATTCTAGTTTATTGATTCACACAAGTTCATGACTCGTTGATGTTGATAGTGATCTTATTTTATCTCAGACAGGGGGAGTATAATGGCTCATTTTCCATAGATGACAAAAGGGGGAGAACAGAGTAAGTTTAGTTTTCCATCAATGCCAAAGGGGGAGTTTGTTGGCATTGTTGTTATACGTGTAGTTGTCATTAATGGCAAACATTATTATTGGCAGAGCATTTGGCAACCATTACTATTGGCAAAGAAAACATTGTTATTGGTAGAGTATTTGGCAAACATTATTATTGGCAAAGAATTTTAAACAAATATTTTGTTAGCATTATGGAGTTTGATAGCATTATGGAATTTGTAGGCATTGATGTTATGACAGGTGTAGACATATGCCAGACTGTTTTCACCACAAATGGCGCATACCACAAATAGTGCATCACCAAACTGCCTGTGCATACATATGCCAAACTACTATCACCATGAATAGCACAAATACATGTTTCTCTGAGAATGCAACGAAATTCGACTATGCCATATAGGAAATCTCATTTTTTCTTAGCGCGTGAGGGTTTTAAAAAACTCCAACAGTTATAATTCAATGGTGAAGATGCTTTGATGAATCTGATCAAAGGGTAGTTGTGCGTTGTGTGGATCATTAGATCCAAGGGCATTTTGTATAGTTATAATCAGTCAAAAAGATTAAAACTAATACTTGAAGGGGATTCGAACTGTCTTTGTATATGTAGCATGCTTTCCATGAATGATTTGAGTGTGAAAAGGAAAGATATTGAAGTGGGATTTGTTTCTCTTGGAAATAGAGGAGGAAATTCATTTTATCTCTGCAAATTAACATGAACAGAAATAAAAATATATAGAGACAGTGAGAAGAAATGATGAAGACAGATCAAAGATTAAGGAGAGAAGACATATGCACATATCGATGAATTAAAGAGGTACAGGTCCATAGGATTCATGCACATGAGACTTCTCAAGCAGAAAATTATGTTCACAGGTGCAATTGTCTTAATTTATGAATGAATAGATCTTAAATAACTTGAATAAGAAAAATATGCAGAGGATAGAGTTATTTATTTATTCTCAGATGATATGATGAAGGCCCTATTTTGTGAGGGTTTGATCAAAGAATAGATTCAGATATGAATCTGTAGACATAGATGGAAATCATAGGGGTTGAGTGACTGAAGGTATTCATGTCCAAAGGTTCTTTAAACAGAAGGTTCAGAGGTATGTATGAATGTTAAATATTAGCTATAACAGTGATGGTATTGATTGCTTTGATCAAAGCTGTGTATGAAAGAATGATTTAAATGTTTAATCATTTTACAGAGAAGACAATAAGTTGGTTTGCAGATTCTTAGTAACAGAACAATATTATCAGGGTGGTAATGAGGATAAAGGGGAGACTGTAAAAGTATCCTATACAAGTTGGTGCTTGTACATCTGAGAGTTGTAGCTTCCATTCAGTACGTGCTAAAGAAACAGAGGTAGCAGCCTCATCTGGGTTGTAGTTCAGATAAAATAAGAATGTAAAGAGAAGTTGGAGCTTGCCTTTCATTCATAAGAAGAAGAGGTTTTTCCCTTTTGGGTTTCCTCATGAAAATATAGGTGTCATTGTCTATTTATATGAGTGCATATTAATTGATTTGAATGATTTATAACAAGACATATAGTAAAAGGCATAATCTGTGTTCATTAAGTAATCTATTTAAAGAATTTATTTTTTATATATATAACTCATTCACCCCCCCCTCTTAGTTAGGCTATCCTGTTCAACACAAAGAATGTTAAGATAGGTTCCCAATGTATCGATGAAGAAAAGTTGAAATTCACTGATTTACTTCATGAATTTCAAGATGTTTTTTCTTGGTCTTATGAGGATCTTCATGGTTTTGATCCTTCTCTTATAAAACATGTCATTCCTATCAAGGAGGGTATAAAACCAGTTAGGAAAAAACAAAGACCCATTAAACCCGCACTTGAAGCTACTATTAGGAAGGAGTTGGAAAAACTCTTGAAAGTTGGGATAATTTTTCCCGTTAAGTACTCCAAGTGGGTTTCCAATTTGGTTCTCGTTCGGAACACAACAAGTCAAGTCCGAATGTGCATTGATTTTTGCACATTAAATAGAGCGAGTGTAAAAGACCATTTTCCTCTCCCTAATATGGAAATGATTTTGCAACAAGTTGCAGGGTCACAAATGATGTCCTTACTTGATGGTTTTTTTGGTTACAATCAAATCAAGGTAAAAATGATTGATAAATACAAAACCACTTTCACTACACGTTGGGGCACATTTTCTTATGAACGCATTCCATTTGGTTTATCTAATGCAGGTGCCACCTTCCAAAGATCTAAGCATATAGATTTTGACGATCTTATCGGTAATTTATTTAGATTTATCTTGATGACTTGACGATATATTCAAAGAACTGATTGGATCATTTTGGTCATCTTAGAAAATTTCTCATGCAATGAAAAAAGTTCGACATTTATTTAAACCCTTCTAAGTCTATTTTTGGTGTTATCAAGGGAAAGCTCCTTGGGAATATTGTTTCTAATTCAGGAATAAGCATAGATCCTAAAAGGATCACTGCTATTCTGAAACTTCCTACCCCCACTTCCAAAAAGGAGGTGTTGAGGAAAATATATGAATTATCTTACTCAAGCATTTTTTAATCTTGTCTGGCTAGGACAAGATATTCAGGAATATCACCCTATGTTTTATAGCCTCATAAATAATTTCCCAATCCACAAGTATTAATTACCAGGGCTTAGGTTGATTTATTAATGATAATAATGTTGCAAAAATAAAATAAAATTTTAGTTTAGTTTCTAAAACATATGCACATTACATAAAGTAAATATGGAGATCGAAAAGCAAAAGTGACCAAGTCATAGATACACACAAATGAGATAGAATAAAAATCTAATTTATTTCATTCCAAGATATCAAAACTGTTTTTATCTTTACAAAATCCCTGTGAGGGCATGGAACAAAGTCTAATTTAGAGATCCCTGATGAAAACCATACAAAAGGACTCCGACAAGAAGTAAAAATTGAACTTTATAATTTGGATCAGGTTGCCACAGACTGCTGCCAATTTGACTTTGCACTGTATCCTTTATCAGCTATGAAACTTAATCCATAAACATACAAGTATACACAAACTATCAAAGATAGATCAACACCTCTAAAACACACATCTGAATGATATGGTTCAATTTTGAACCTTGTTGTCTACAATAGGAGTCAGGACCCTGCTGTCAAAAAAAGAATTAGGCTTTGAATAAATCAAGAATGAATGAAAACTGAACTATCTCATGAAAAATAAAGATAAAAAATTAGTCTTTATTTCTCCTTCTATTATCCTTTTGTTCTTCCTTCTCATTTGGCTTTTATGAATTCCAAATAAGTTGAAGTAGTTCAACTACTTTTTTTAGTTAAGTTAGTTAAACTTAACAAATTTTAGTTTATGAGAAATAATAATAATAATAATAATAGTTAAGGGTCTTTATTTAATAATAACTAAGTAGGGGGGACCCCTTGTGATTCCCTTCTTTTATTCTTTACAAAAATAAAACACAATTGGATAATCATTTAAACAGATGTCGCCTTGTATCTCCCTTAAATAATTTCAAAATTTGAATATTTAAATATTAGAAAATTTTCAAATCATATCCAAAAATATGTAAATATTCATACTATCCAAAAAATAGCTTGTTGTCCAAAACTTTCTACAGACCATTGTCTTCAACAACTCAATCATAAAAAACATAAATTAAAATCCATTCTTGCCACTTTGAGAGGCAATTCTTCTTTTATCATTGTTATCTGCTTTCGATTTCCCGGAAGTATCCTTTGGTTGATTCAAACCTTGAGGTTGTATCTCACTAATAATATGGGAACAATCATTCTTCAGATGCATATGAGAGGATACTGATTTTGAAGAGTCATTTGAAGGAGAGGAAGGGGAGGCAACAACTTTTTCTTTGTCTTGAACATGGGGGACATTAGGTTTGAACCTTTTACTAGCATGAGAGGATTAAACAGGTGAATGTACAAGGGAAATTTGAACATTAGGATTTACAGGTGGGGGAGGAGGTAATGACAAATTGGGCCAGCCACGATAGTGAGAGACTGTCAGATTGACAATCTCTTTCCACCCATCATTCGTGGGGACTTCTTGTTGCAAGGACACATGAGGAGGCACGAGAATACCAGGGATGTTTTGAGGTTGGAACATAGGTCTCTCTAGTCTAAGATGTACTATTCCTTTCCCGATCCAGTTAAAGAACCCATCTTGAAACAACTGGTTCAACTCCTGGGGGTCAACATCAAAATGAATAGAGAATCTAGGCCTTATATGCCCTCTATTCCAGTTACCTCTTCCTCTAGTATTTCTTCCATGACTTCCCCTACTGAAGAAACTCATCCTATATGGAGCAATTCATGAGTAACTAGCCCTTAACAGACCATACATGACATTTTTCTCGCATGAAACAAAGTTTGGCTCAAAAATTGACATGAGACCCATGCAAATCAATCTATAATAAATTATTTAATAATTTACAAGTGAGTAGGGGGTGGATAGGGTTCATGGGAAATCTAGAAGGATTGTAATGAGAGAAAAAGTGGTAGCATGAAAGGGGACAAATACACCAGTACTTCTCAACAATTCATTAAATAATTTAACTGTGCAATCAATACCAAAATTATCAGTTTCCACCTATTTTTGTGCCATATCTTTTGTCGTTGTTATACATAGTCTTTAATTTATTTTACAGAACAGGGATGAAAAAAATGATAATGGGATTATGAGGGGGGTACAATGAGCGAAAAAGTGGTAGCATGAGAAGGAATAAAATATGGATAATGTTTATAAAATAAATCAAATCAAACAACAACCATAAATATGTTCATACCCCACAATTCAATAAGCATTAACTTTTAAACAGAAACCTTTTAACTGTCACTTCTTTACATAATGATTGTTGAATTCAAACAAAGACAATTCATATGACCAGAATACTCAATTATAACATCCCTTGCATCTAAAGAGGCATCCTATATCAAGCGAGGAGACCTTCTCCTCAATCATTGTAGCTATGTAGTAGGCTTCATCAAGCGTCCTTGGGGTTCTTTCATTAAGAGGAAAACTTAGATACCCCAAAAGTGCATTAGTAAATAGATAGACCAAGTATCTCTCCTCGGGATGATGAATTTCAGGAATCTGATATAGCATGTTCTCAAATCTAATCTGGAAGTATCTAACAAGTTCTTCCTCAGCTTGCTTTATATGCTCAAGTTCTTGTAATAGTAATGGGATGTCTTGCTCCTGGATACCCCATCTCTCAAGAAATTTTTTCTCAAATTGCTCCATAGTCTTGATGCTGACCTCAGGGAGGTTATCATACCATTCTTTGGAATTGTAAGAAAACATGGTAGAGAAAAGTTTCATGACCACGTCTTCAGCATAATCATCGACCAGATAGGATAGGAAGAAATTCCTGAAATTTCTCATGTGATAGTCATCTCTTTCTCTATCATCACCACAGAATCCAGGGAGAAAGTTTATATATTCAAAGGGAATTTTTTGAGGGTACCCTGGGATGTTATTCATGTCCAAAGGCTTGTAGTTCCCGGGATCCCATTGTGAAGTCATTGTTGGCTTCGTCATTAGTGGAGTCGCCAGATAGTTTTCTTGAAACTATCAAAGAAAAAGGGAAAACACCCTAGTGGATTTACCAGGTAAGCTTGTAAGATAAGGCTCTGAGGCAAGGCTTACCGAAAAATATTTGTCATTTGAGGAGAATTGACTCAATGTTCCCCGACAATGGTGCCAAAATGTTATCGCATAGTTTGTAGCTAGGATAAAAGGCTATATGGTAGAGGGACAAACTGGTGTAACATGAGCCTATCCCACCCAATGTCACCACAATGGGAAGGCTCTTTCTCTTTAGGGAGGCTAGGCCCAGGGGAGACATCCCCGGTGACCTGGGGTTTTGAAAGGGCAAAGGATAAAAGGATAAGGACAAATTCCCCCTTCACAGATCAACACCAAATAGATAGTCACAGCTAAACAACTAATAATAAGGTATAACCAAAGAAAAGAAAAAAACTTGCTTGAGACAATACAACAAGGAAATTGATACGTGCAATCTTGGTTAATACTTCATATAAATCAATGACTATCTGATATTCAATATAAGCAAATTTAAAGGTAAATTTTGACAAAGTCAATGTTTACAAAATAGCAATGATAGTAATGTCACTTCACCAATAAATACTAGAATGATAAAACATTCAATATAACAAATCACTTCTTAACTCAATTAATGCCTTCAACAACCATTCAATTGCTCAAAAGACAAAACGTTGCTGCATCAATGATATAATAACAAGGAGTGACGTCAACATTTAGGGTTAGTAGGGTTAGGTAGAGCTAGGGTTGGTGAAGTTTGGGTTTTAATTCAAAGGTATTAAAAGTGTTTAGATCAGGTTCTACTTCAATGTTTGAGGTCTTAGATAAGTGCCTTTAGGGTAAATGGAGTCAATAATGAAGGATGCAGAAGTTGAAGGAGGATGACTAAGGACTAGAGGGAAGATCTCTGAAGTGTTGCTATGGCAGGGCCTCAGAGAAAAAACCCTAGGGGAGAGAGGCGCACTCCGGTGTTGCTATGGCAAGGCCTCATGCTCTCTCCTCCTTTCTTAGATGGAAAAACATGCTAGCATGAAAGATAAATTCAAGACAGGAGAGTCAAATGAGGGAGAGTTTTGCTACAGCAAGGCTCTATCATCAAACCCTAGAAGAAAATGACCCTAAGTGTAGATAACCTAGGCCTGGGACGTCTCCTCCTTCTTGAGCTCTAGGAAGTACGACTAGCATATGAAGAGGGAAAAAATGAGTGTAGATAAGGCTAGGCTCAATCCTCTTTAGCATGAAAGAGCAGAGTGTTGCTATGGCAAGGCTCTATCTCACTTCAACAAACAAAATGGCTAGAAATCTTGACGAGGACATGAGACAAGGACCAATTATGTGTGCTTGTCACCTAGGGTTTATGCAGCAAATTTATAATAATAAATGCAAGAAATAACAATACAACCATTCAATTAAGAATTTTTTCATAATTTCCCTTACATCTCACCAAGAAACATCATAACAAACCCTAGTTGTAACACCTTCCATCAAGAGAAATGCCAAAAAATTCCAAGAGAATCTTCCTTCAACCAGTGCGCCTCACTAAATCAGCCAAAACCCTAAAGTAGGGCATAAATTTCAGACCTCACCAAGTGTTGAGTGAAATATGATGATAAAATGAGAGTCAAAACCCTCAATGTATAGTGTATTAATGACCTAATTTTACTTTTTAGGTCATAAAAAGGCCGACAAGGCCATAATACCAAAATAATACTATTTTTACATTGAATTGTCAAATTAAAACCCTAATTGAACTGCAAAGAGAGTAAAATATCCTTCAAGGGAGGCGCTATCCCTTTCTAGGGAAAATGAGACATCCAAGAGCAAAACGTTAGCCCCCCAGGGGCCTCTCCAGCATGCCACATGTGCCACTATTGCCCAGTCTACCTCCAAAAGTGTCCATGAAGCTGGATGACATCATGGTGAAGATGGGGACATCCTAAGCCTTCCAAGGCTAGCATTCCACTGAAAAGGGTTCATTCCCGCTAGGTCTAGTCCTGTTGAAGTGTCTCTGGTGGGACGTCCTCTTCCTTTCAGGTGAAAAACCCCTGATTAACCTATGTCATGTCCCTACCCCTTGATCAGGTCTCAACATCCATCTGGTGGGCTCTTCAGCCCCATGGAGGTCCGAACTGGTCATCTCCTCATGTGTACCGGTCCAAATGGTACCTGTCCATCGGGCATGGTCCTGCACATCAAAAGCTATGCCCTCCATGGGCTCATTAGTCATGGGGATCATAGCAATGTCAATCATATCTCATCATCAATATTATTAAACATATGCACAAAACCCCTAATACATCAGTCAATATCTCAAAGACATTACAAAAAATTGCAATACAAGATTGGAGAAAAGGTCAAGGCATCCTTGTTGCCATAGGGGCAGACCCAAGTTTCAATGCTCAAGAGCACACAAACAAATCCCTAACTACCGGCCCTTTCAGCAACACCTACGAAGCAGATGAAGTCTCACCCGAGGTAGAGGTAGGGGTGGTTGCAAGACTCTAGTGTCTGCAACCTTAGCTGGGACACAGATCTGTGATTATCTTTCTTACAGCGCACTTAACATCAATTATTCCTTAACATACATTCATTAATATACTTCACAAAAGGCACATAGAATCACAATGAATACTTATACTAAGAATTATTCAGTACTTATCCACATAAATATAGTTTAGATTCAACAGATCAAGCACTAAGCATCTCATATATCAGATCTAATGTTCATTCATTCATCAACAACATAGAGCATAACTATATCTACTTAATCACATCAAGAACTTAGCCAAGAAAGAGATAAATACATAAGAGAGAAGCACAAAACACTATACACACAGTTACTGTGATTCACCCCCACCCTGGGGCTACATCCACAAAGCCTTCTTTATATTATCACGGTCAAGTAGTTACAGCACAGAGCTCTAATGACCCTTACTTTGCATAGGACATAAGATCTGCGCATCTCGCTAGATCCTTCTTCCTTGCTCTTCAGACTATAACAACCTGCACTTAGCTCTCTGATCTCATGCATAGAGCACTCTAAGATACATCTGATCACATAGATCCAATTACTAGCACTAAGCTTTCATTCATACATCACATAGATGTACTACATTACTATCTCCTCTCTATCTTACTATCTACATTTCCTATTTATAGATTACAAAATGGGCCTAGACGTGGGTAAACCCACAGGCCGATATCCCTTTCCTGTTACATCAACCCAAATCCCTAAAATGGACCCCAAAATAGGTCTTGCTTCCTTATTTTTTGCTTCGCGTTGCGCTCCTTCCTTAGCAAGCTGTCGTAGTCCCAAAAGTGGTAAAGTATGACCAAGTACTCTTCAAAACTTGGTCAAGGGCCAACAAGCCCCCAACACTCACCTGTGACTCGTCCCGAGTCACTCAGGTTTGACCAATTCTTCTTCGAACGCCTCAAGCTTGGCTCAAGCAGCTTCAACCTGTTGCAGTGCAACAACCTCTTGTTCTATAAATTCCTAGATTATTGTGTCATTGAGCAGTCCTTCCAGGCATTGTTCTGCAGTGGTGATACCCTGTTTGAGTTCAGCTCCCTGGCTTTCCAGTTCGACGAACAGTTGGCATGCCATCTCTTGGAGTGGTTGCAATCATTGAGAGATGTCCATTACTTTACTTTGTAGCGTGTGTACTCATTGTTGGGTTGTGCGTTGCTCTGTGAACCTCTTCATTCTTTCGACTGGGGTCATAGAATTCAGCTGCCCTTGTAGCACATTTGTATGTTGCTTTGCTTCGTGGAGCTGTGCCTCCAATGTCTACAATTATGGATTCTCTGCGAGGGTTTCATAGGTATGGGTGCTTCTAGTTCTTAGTTGCCTACATTATGAAGCCAAATTTTTTAATTAGTCGAATGTGCTTAGAGCAATGGCCTCTCGTAGATATATTATCTCTTGGGGTGTCTCAGGTACAGTGCGGAGCTCCATATCTGTGATGCGCTGTTGAAGTTGTTAGATTACTTCTTCTAGTTGGGTCACCTACTGTGGAAGAAGATCTTCCATCTTCACTTCTATGATTGTCACAGAGCACAGTGCCTTGTGAACTCTTTCTTGTGTTTCAAGTTTCTTTGCTAGCAACTGGTCCTTTCTCTACTATAACTGGGATTTTTCCTCCTCCCATTTCACTTGTAAGTCAAGTTGATCCTGTTCTTCCTTTCTCCATTTCTCTTCATGTGCGCTCTGTGCTTGTGACAAAGCCTGGGTATCTTTCTCTATGTCTTCTTGAGCTCGTCAAAGGCGATATTTGACTTTCTCGGCGATCTAGTGTAACTGTGTGGGCTCATTGCCTGTTCCTGATATTTCCATTGTTAACGGCACCATAGAAACTGCTTGGTTGGACTGAAGTGCCTGTTGCACTTCTTTGAATTCGTCCGTGATCTGGTGGAATAGCTCCTCCTGCTTTGCTTCTTTCTTTTCTGCGAGCTCTAATGAAACATCATTCAACGCGACAATTAAGAAGTCAAAATCATCCGGGGTAAGCATAGTCTTAAGCGTGGTCTGGATGGCCTTATTTTTCTTTCTAGAAGAGGGCTTCAGTGGGGTAATCTTCCTTTTCTTGGAGGGATCTGCCTCGTCCCTAGGTGGGGTAACCTAGCCTTTTCTCTGTTCAACTTCTGTGCCCCCTAGTTCTTCATCATCACCTCCCTTTGCAGGTGAGAGAAAAGCAGTCTTCGTGGATGTGTTGTGGATATCTTGAACTTCCACATCCTTATTAGTCTTGCACGGTCCTAGTGTATCTGGCATAGCTTTAGGGATATATACGTCAGACATATCTGTGGGGTCTGCTGCAACAAGGAGGTCTACTGACCATTCCTGGGTAATCTCCTCTAGGTCATCTTTTGTTAGCTTGTAATATGACTGGAGTTGTTTTTTGTGCTCATATGCATGCGTTGTGATGTAGGTGAAGTGACGATCTGCACTGAATTTCATCAAAGGTCGGAACCTATGAAGAGTGTTGGGTGTAATGCATGGTGTAGACTGAATGGAATTCCTCAACTGAGTGTAGTACACATGGGAGATGGCATTGGACTGCCACTGTTTGTTCATGTCGCTGGAGTACCACAGTGTACATAACTTCACGGCCAGGGGTTTGAAGGGTTCGATCTCCGGAAATGTGGCTCCCTTGAACAATTCCCACATGATGAAGGTGATGAGTATGAGAAACCAACTAAAGTGAAACTCATACCCTTGGTCCTGCGCTTGTCTATAGTCAAGATCTAGCTGATTTATAAGGTATTTTGCCCAGTTCATTTGTAGTCCCTCTGTGCACTTCCCTGCGAGGTCAACTACAAATCCAGTCACCTGTGTAGATCTGTTTTTTCGGACTAACTTGCCTGCGATCAGCTAGCAACCAAAGAATACTGCTTCATTCTCAATGGAGGCTACCTTGTAACCTCGTGTGCCTTTCTCTAGATCAACATATGTGTCTTTTATTCGTTGAGAGAGAGCACGATCTGCGGTCTTTCCAGGGTAAAAGTCCTACGGGTCAAGGCCCTGCATGCTTAGCCCAGTGATCCGATTGGTCAGAATCGAAGCCATGGTGATGCGTCGGTCCAACCATAGGTATCCTCTATGGTAGTAGGACAACAACAGTCAAACATAGGCATTTACTTCCCGATGCCTCCCGAAATGTGGAATCTTCATTACGTTGAGGAGGGTTGACTACGCAAGGTTATGGGTCCATTGTTGTGGTACAATATTGGGGTTCTTTCCTCTTGTAATAGTCAAATACTTGTGTGGGGCTATCATATTGTATACCTTGCGATCTCCAAGGTTAAAATCACTGAATTTCAGCATGGTGAGATTCTCCTGGTCAGCATGAAATGTGTGCACCCCTTTCGGGAGGTACACAGTGACTACAGCATAATCTAAGTCTCTGGGTACAGAATCTTGATTCACTGGTCCGCTTAGTGGTGGGATATATTCAGGAAAGATGCTTGGGATCATCTTCATAGTGGTGAAGTTATTTCTAAGCTTAGATCGTCTTTCTGAAGGTAGTCGGGATGGTCCTACTCGAGCAGTGGAGAGGGAAGTTGGCAGTACGCCCGAGGACAATGCCTATACACCTGTAGACATTCTGCATTTTGACATGAATCTCTCAGCCATTAAATCAATTATAACTTCTTCAACAATTGTCTCCACAGCATTGAGCTCGTTCGACATACAAACTTAGGTCAGTTGGCTCGGGTGCAAAAGGAATTCAGAGACAACAGAGAATAGTAAGGCAATGATCTCAGGGTTCATGCTTAGATTCTCATTTAGAAAAAAGTATTCTCAGTGCGTGGCACGATAGGTTAAGTAGGAAATCTCAGCAACGGTCTGCTTGCAACGGACATGGGCCCTTCATTAACTTCGTTCTATATGTTCTAGTGCTATCCAACGGTCTAGTGGTAACCCATAACTTATTTTCGATCCATTCGGAGTGGCGGTCGAATGGGTATATCGGTTCCAATGGCTATATTGCTTTGTCATAGGGAAGTACTCCATGTCGTTGTTATGATATCTCGACGAAGCTCCAATTCTACAATTCTTCTTGCTGTGAAGTGTCCTCTAGAACCTCTTGTAACCTTACAGTATTATCCCTTTTCTTTCTTAAATTCCTAGCCTTCTTCCCAGTGAGTTTCGTCTCAGTAATGCTTTTACCATTATGATGTTTATCTTTTGTGATCTTAGTTACTTCGCGTTGTGGAAAATATTTCTTAGGTTTCCTTGATAATACTTCTTATGTATCAAAAATAGGTGTCTCGATCTTATGCAGATCCTCAAGTGTTCTCTTAGCTTCGACATCGAGGTTACTAATATTAAATATCTATGATTTTCTCTTCTGTTCTTCAATCAAGTGCGCGATCCTTCTGGTCATAAAATCTTTTAAGTCTTGCTTCTTCTGTTCCAAAACTTTCTCTTCTTCTCTTCGTCTGGCATGTTCTCTATCAATTCAAGGTTTTCCTATGAGCATGGTAAACAGGGCGATGTCTTCAAAAAATTTAATGATCTCAAAGTATTCCTCTGTCGAAGTTCCATTGACAATCATAGGTATCTGAGCGAGCCTTCCACATAGGTTTTCTAGCTTTCCTTTGAAGAAACTTGTTCCTCCTAGGGACGAGATCATGGCAGGCTTCCCTATAGCTTCCCAAGTTCTTTCTGGCATAATGTTCACTTGCGCTTCTTCATAAAGAGTACAATAAATGTCAAAGTTCCCTATTATTGCTTCGATTTTCTCCTTTTCTTTGAAGATATCTGATAGCCTAACATGTCGGTGGTCATTTAAGGTATCTTTCATCTGTAGCAATATATTTTCTGATTCTTTCTGGGTTTCTGCTATAATCTTGGTCTCTTGATCTCCCTCGGGGTTTTCTTGTTCCATATTCATCTTCTCAAGCCTAGCAATCATTCTAGGGAAATCCAATACTTCATGGTCCATAACCTTACAACAGAGGCAACTAGGTCTTCTCCCAGGGAATTCTTTAGCAAGATGTCTTGGTCATCTACAACTATAACAGAGGGTTAATCTTCTCATCCATTTAGATGTTCCCCAACTCCTTTTATATTGCGCACCAGGATCATGGTGGCTAGCCTGAAAAAAAAAAATTCTAGGATCCTGCATCCACTTGTTAGTCCAAAGATTCTTTCGATGTATAGGTATAACATATCTATAACTATACTTATTAGATCTATTCATATCAAACTTTCTTTCATCTATTAATGCCCTAGTTTTGAAGCTAGGACAGAATCTATCAAACATGCCTAGATCCATGCTTTAGAAACAAAAAAATTCACTTATCTTACTTTTGCAGAGCACAAAGCTTCCAGATCTAAGACTTTTAACTATTCTTACCTTTATCAAGGCATAGAGATTATAGATCTTACCTTTTTCTTCACAAATATGACTTCTTTTCTTCAGATCTAACCTCTCTTTCTTCAGATCTTATATCTTTTCTTGGCACAAAGTTTCACAGGTCAAACAAAACATTGCGCACTAGGGAAACAGATCTACACACAGAGCTTATTTCACGTTAAGTTTATTCTTCTTCAGTTCCCAACAATCACAGTTCCAGGTCCCAGCAATGGAACCATTTGTTGGCACAGGGGAAAACCTAGGGTTCAATGCTCAAGATTGCACCAACAAATCCCTAACTACCGACCCTTTCGACAACACCTGTGAAGCAGATGAAGTCTCACCCAAGGTAGAGGTAGGGGTGGTTTCAAGACTCAAGTGTCTGCAACCTTAGCTGGGACACAGATCTATGATTATATTTCTTACAACGCACTTAGCATCAGTTATTCCTTAACATACATTCATTAATATACTTCACATAAGGCACAAAGAATTGCAATGGATACTTATACTAAGAATGATTCAATACTTATCCACAGAAATATAAGTTAGATTCAACATATCAAGCACTAAGAATCTCATATATCAGATCTAATGTTCATTCATTCATCAACAACACAGAGCGTAACTAAATCTACTTAATCACATCAAGAACTTAGCCAAGAAAGAGATAAATACATAAGAGCGAAGCACAAAACACTATACACACAGTTATCGTGGTTCACCCGCACCCTGGGGCTACATCCACAAAGCCTTCTTTATATTATCACGGTCAAGAAGTTACAACACAAAGCTCTAATGACCCTTACTTTACACAAGACAGAAGATATGTGCAGCTCGCTAGATCCTTCTTCCTTTCTCTTCAAACTATAACAACCTGCACTTATCTCTCCGATCTCATGCACATAGCACTCTAAGATACATCCGATCACACAGATCCAATTACTAGCACTAATATTTCATTCATACATCACATAGATGTAATACATTACTATCTCCTCTCTATCTTACTATCTACATTGCCTATTTATAGATTACAAAATGGGCCTAGACGTGGGTAAACCCACAGGACGATATCCCTTTCCCGTTACATCAACCCAAAACCCTAAAATGGACCCCAAAATAGGTCTTGCTTCCTTATTTTCTACTTTGCATTGTGTTGCTTCCTTGGCAAGATGTCGTAGTCCCAAAAATGGTCAAGTATGACCAAGTACTCTTCAAAACTTGGTCAAGGGCCAACATTCCTATTGGGCTAGTGTCCACAAGAAAAGGAAAGTTTCTAGAAATATCTCATCCAAGCCATGTAAGTGAGGTGATGTGGCTAGGGATGTCCAAACATGTGGGTGTAGTGAGGGCCAAGGATGCATAAGTGTTACCTGTGGGTTCCTTTGTAGAAGGCGAGTTGTACCTATCATGGATGCATTTTTTCCAAGCCCATTCTTGCCTTTATTCTTTTTATTCTTGTTTTATTCTTTTATTTGTTTTTTTTGTTCAAGAACTAAACAAGGGACACTGCCTTGGCATGGTGACCAAAGCTGACAACATTACCCACAAGTACTTTCACAGAGATGAGAAGGTTGGCTCGTGATGAGACCCCCTTTCCCTTGGCCATGCAACCAAACGTCACTGCCCTGGCATGGTAACCAGATGGTGGAAATGTCATACTACTAGGTACCCATGGACCTAATAGGTTGGCTCATGATGAGACCCCCTATCCTTTGAGTAGGTCTTGTTTTGTTATTTTCTGGGTCCCTCTTGTTTCTTGCTGAGATGATTTTTACTGCCTTCTTGGGGATCCTTGGGTGAATCATCTCGAGGTTTTATTTCTAGGATTTTGTCTTTTACCAGCTGCTTTTTTTACCTTCTGGGCCTTTAGCCCCTTCTTCCCATGAGATAAGGTGTAATCCTATAAATAGGTCAACCCAATGCTCAGACAAGGGGAATGGGATAAATGAGTAGGAGATAAGATGAAAGAGTGGTTCTATGATGGGAGTGGATGATGGATTTTCATAAATCCCCCCAGTGGCAAACCAAAACATATGAGCACAGGCTTTCTAGGGTACCCTATCAATTCCCCCAAGCATGGTCAAGTGGGAAAATGTAAGATCCAAGTAGTTGTTAGAGATAAAAGGAATCAAATGAATATATTTAAAGGTTTTAATGATAAAAAAATGACACATACCATGATACCTGGACCAATTACCTCATGGAGCAAGAACCTTCTCTAATACAAGACCAAGCCGATGGTGATGGATGTTGCTATTGCAGACAAGACAAAGCTGATGAAAGAAGAAAATGATGGGCCCTCTAGGGCCATGCTTAGGTCAATCCTTCTCTTGGTACTCCATGTCTAGGACCTATGGGCCTCGAGACATGATCTCCTAGTTATCCCTAAAAAGTGGGGATAACAGGCCCGAACCCCCATCAATCAGAAAACAATGGGCTATTTTGTCCATAATGTTTACAGAAATGAAAAATGGGGAATTTTTTATAGGGTGTGTAAAATTATGTACACCTATTTTATTTACACTAGAATCCTCTTCTTTCACCTCTTCAGAGAGATTGGCTATGGTGGAATTTTTTCCTTCCATAATTTTTTTTAGAGTCTTTTGTTGCTCAGCGATGAAAACCATGTATAGAAGAGTAGAATCGGCCTTGATGTTAGCCAACTGATTGAGAATATTATATTTGGAAGAGGGAAGAGGAGAAAGGAATCCTTAACTGTCGGGATTTTTAGTAACCTGTACAGTAGCAGCTGGTGAAGATGAGCTTGGGCTAGAAGAAGTACGAGGGGGATCATATTTTCCTTTTGAAGCATAGAATTTATTCCTCGTGTTTATGATCATGAAATCCGTTGGTTTTGCGAAATCTACAACAACAATGGTAGTTTCAGTCCTTTTTCCAAAGATTTTATCCCTGGCACTCTTCTTCACCTCACAAGTACTTTCTTCGTCATGTTCCTCGCAAAAGTTACACCAACTACGAGGCATGATGGATTTAGGCTGAAAGTTGTTTTCATTTGAATTTCTAAAGGGTGGTGAAGAAGAAGACGAGGCTCCAGGAGTAAGTTAAGAGACATTTCCTTTTCACTCATACGCTATCATTTGGTTATTCATATCTTGTACAAGTTGTAAGAGAGAAAACATGTTTGTTTGTTTAATCGAGTCTCCCTTGGGAAGACATGTTCTTTCAAGTTGTTCTTCATACTCTAAACAATTATGCAGATCGAAACCAAGGTTTTCGATGGATTTTTATTCAAGCCTATGAAGGTAAGGGGAAGGTAGATCATTATAGTAATGCATAAAAGTGTCTTGGTTATGGGGGAGAATAAGTTCAAGAATTTGATTATATAACTTGGTGAAATGTAAGTTGAAAGACTTGATAGTCTCAGCGTCCTTATACGCGATGTTATTGGATTCCCGTAATTGTTTGGCTGGGCTCTTAGACTTCCCATAAGTCAATTTGAACCAATAAACTAAATCTTCCCAAGTGGAAAGAATATTGGGAGGAAGATCAAAGAAATATGTCGTTGATTTCCCTTCCAGGGAATTTACAAAGTGCATACAAGTATCATTGTAATTAGCTCCTATATTGTGATAGGAATTAGAGAATGCCACCAAGTGTTCATTTGTAGTGATTTTTTTATTTCTAGAAAACTTAGGAAGATTCTCTTTGAATTTAGGAAGTGGACGAGTTGAAGGTGATATGTTTAGAGGGGAGGATACATGCCATGGGGTAGTAGTAGCATCCTCTTTGAATTGAAAGAGCCCATACTTTTTAATAACCTTGGCAGGGTTTGTAGTTGATTGGAATGGAATTTGATGACTATACAAGCTTCCAATCACTAATAAGGCCGACAGTTGAGAAGTTGAGGCACCTCCAGTGCCACTAGAGCCACCGCCAGATGCCATTTTGTGAATGATGGGTGGGGGTGAGAAAGATGAACTAGTTGAATCAGACACATTTCTACTTAGAGGGCCTTGTTGGGATGACAAAATAATGTTCTTTCTTCGTATTTCAGTAATAGGAGTGATTTTAGGAGACAACCCTCTTCTTCTCCTAGAGATATGAGTAATTAAGGACATGAAAAGAGGATAAAAAATTTAGGAAAGAGAGAGATCATAATTGATTCCTAGGTTGCCTTTGTCTGGCCCCAACATTCCTGAACACTTATGTCTTGTTTAATTATTGCCCATGAGCGTTCAATCTCAACACGAGTATTAGCAGTCTCTAAGATGGTATTGAATAAGGTTAGAGAAATTCTTGTTTGGTATTTAAGACCAGTCTCAATATTGGGTTGCCTTGTAACCGGTATTGTCATGAAGAAAAGACAATAGTCAAAGAATCAAAAGAAGAAACATAAAAATATTCAATGATAATGTGAATTCAATCAACCAGAGAGATATGGAATATCTCCCCAGTATGGTCGCCAAATAAATGTTGAGGAAAATATATAAATTATATTACTCGAGCATTTTCGAATCTTGTCTGGCTAGGACAAGATAGTCGGGAATATCACCCTATGCTTTATAGCCTCATAAATAATTTCCCAATCCACAAGTATTAATTACCAGGGCTTAAGAAAATTTATTAATAAAAATAATGTTACAAAAATAAAATAAAATTATATTTTAGTTTATAAAACATATGCACATTACAGAAAGTAAATATGGATATCGAAAAGCAAAAGTGACCAAGTTTTAGATACACACAAATGAGACATAATAACAATCAGATTTATTTCATTCCAAGATATCAAAAGTGTTTTTCACTTTACAAAACCCCTGTGAGGGCATGGAACAAATTCTAATTTAGATATCCTCGATGAAAACCATATAAAAGGACTCTAACAAGAAGTAAAAACTGAACTTTATAATCTAGATCAACTTGCCACAGTCTGCTGCCAATTCGACTCTACACAATATCCTATATCAGCTATGAAACTTAATCCATAAACAGACAAGTATACACAGACTATCAAAGATAGATCAACACCTCTAAAAAAAACATCTTAATAATATGGTTAATCTTTGAACCTTGTTGTCTACAATGGGACCCCACTGTCAAAAAAAAGAATTAGGCTTTGAATAACTCAAGAATGAATGAAAACTGCACTATCTCATGAAACAAAAGAGAAAACCTTAGTCATTCTTTCTCCTTCTATTCTCCTTTCGTTCGTCCTTCTCCTTTGGATTTTATGCATTCCAAATAAGTTGAAGTAGTTCAACTACTTTCTTTTGTTAAGTTAGTTAAACTTAACCATTTTTTGTTTAGGAGAAATAATAATAATAATAGTTAAGGGTCTTTATTTAATAATAATAATAATAATAATAGGTGGGACCCCTTGTGACTCCCTTCTTTTACTCTTTACAAAAATAAAACACAATTGGATAATCATGTTAACACATGCCGCCTTGTAGCTCCCTTAAATACTTTAAAATTTTGAATATTTAAATATCAGAAAAAATTCAAATCATATCCAAAAATATGTAAAAATCCATATTATCAAAAAAATAGCTTGTTGTCCAAAACTTTCTGCAGACCATTGTCTTCAACAACTCAATCATAAAACACATAAATTAAAATCCATAGTTTCCACTTTGAGAGGAAATCCTTCTTTTATGACTGCTATCCACTTTGGAATTCTCGGAAGTAGCCTTTGCTTGATTCAAACCTTGAGGTGGTATCTTAATAATAACATGGGAACAATCATCCTTCAGATGCATACAGGAGGATACTGATTTTGAAGAGTCATTTGAAGGAAAGGAAGGGGATGCGACATCTTTTATTTGGTCTTGCACATGGGGGACATCCATTTTGAGCCTTTTACTAGCATGAGAGGATTGAACAGGTGAATGTATAGGGGAAATTTGAACATTAGGATTTATAGGTGGGGGAGGAGGTAGTGACAAATTGGGACAGCCACAATGGTGAGAGACTAGCGGATTGACAATCTCTTTCCACCCATCATTCGCAGGGACTTCTGGTTGCAAGGACACATGACGAGGCACAATAATACCAGGGATTTTTTTAGGCTGGAAGGGAGGTATCTCTAGTCTAGGGTGTACTGTTTGTTGCTCGATCCAGTTGAAGAACCCAACTTGAAAAAACTGGTTCAAATCTGAGGGGTCAACATCAAAATGAATAGAGAATCTAGGCCTTCTAGGCCCTCTGTTCCAATTATCTCTTCCTTTATTATTGATTCCATGGCTGCCCCTACTAAAGAAACTCATCCGGTATGCAACAATTCATCAGTAACTATCCCTTAATAGACCATATATGACATTTTTCTCACACGAAACAAAGTTTGGCTCAGAAATTGACATGAGACCCATGCAAATCAATCCATGACAAATTATTTAATAATTTCCAAGTGATAAGGGGGTGGATAGGGTTCATGGGACATCTAAAAGGATTGTAATGAGAGAAAAAGTGATAGTTGTTGATTAAGGTTGGTTGTCATTGATGTCAACCCTTGAAGAAAGACCCATAGCACAAAGGTTTGGGTAATGGACCCAACAGTGTTTGATATAAATATGACTCATTATTGTTTTGTCATAGTTGATAAGAAGTAAATATGGATGAACTCCAAAGTGGTCCCCTTATGGTGAAAGCCCTCACAGGAAGACGCTTTGTGGAGTAAGAG
>JZKD02S2083264.1:195118-222857 GCA_000966675.3 Picea glauca | reverse complement strand
ATATATATATATATATATATATATATATATATATATATATATATATATATATATATATATATATATATAATGGGTGCATGTGAAAAAGTAAAAAGTGAAATGGTGGTTTCAAACCCATGGGTTTGGGGTATTTTCCCGTGGTATTGGGAATTGATTATTTAATTAAGGGACATGTTCATTCATGAAGGGTTATGAAAAAGTATAAAAAGAGAAAGGATTGAGAGAAAGTGTCTATGTGAAAAATGGATTAGCAAAGATTGAATTGTGAAATCAGTTTCAGGTCATCTTGGCATTTTCGTGATAACTTTTTTCAGTGATGTTTTGTAGCTTGATATTTTGCATAGATAGAGGAGAGATGTTTGTTTACATGTAGTAAAAATATCAAATTCTATTTCTCTACACTTTTAGAGATATGCCCTATGGAATTTAGGGTTCGTGAATGCTCCTGAAATCAGTGTCAAACAAGTTAGCTTGGCACTTTCTCTATAACTTATTTTTTGTGATGTTTCAGACTCTAATATTTTGCAGAGATAGAGGAGAGATATTGGTGTACATGTGGTGAAAATACTATATGTTGGTTAGCTATACTTTAATAGATATTCCTTGTAGAAGTTAGGGATTATTGAATTCTCCTGAAATCAGTTTCAAACAGGTTAGCTTGGCACTTTCGCTATAAATTATTTGTTGTGATGTCTAAGACCCTGATATTTTGTAGAGATAGAGGAGATATATTGGTGTACATGTGGTAAGAATAATATATGTTAGTCAAATATACTTTCATAGATATTCCTTGTAGAATTTAGGGGCTCCTGAGTGCTCCTAAAAGCAGTTTCAAACAGGTCAGCTTGGCACTTTCGCTATAAATTATTTTGTGTGATATATAAGACCATGATATTTTGGAGATACATAGGAGATATATTTGTAATGCCCTCCCTCAAGGAATAAAATTTAAGCTATGATTTTGTAATATAATTCACAAACTATTATATATAATCCAAAATTATTTCTGTTTTTTTTTTTAACAAGATAGTAAATTATAACAGTGACAGTAAGTTCTAGCAGTTTAATCATTGAAATCACCATTGATTCTTTCACAGCATAGATTTCATGTATATGTATATATGAAATTTAATTCAAGCAAGAAGAAGTTATAAATTACCTCTTGTAGAAGAAGTTTTCCATGCTTACTGCTCTCTATTTTGTCTTGTTATTGTTGCCTTGTACTCTTGTAACTGCCTAAAATTGTTTCCCCCAAGCCAACTAGGAACAAAGCCTCTCAGGCTCCCTAGCTCCAGGAAATCAAATTTTCTGGCCCTTGAGCTGAAAATCTCAGCAACACCAGTCCACTTGTAAACCCATCAAATTTATGTTGGGTTGTTATATTCTTTGCAGTGAAAGTCGAGTTGAGGTAGATCAACTGATGGTCGAAGGTCAAGTTGGATCGATAGCAAGTCGAAGGTCGTGGAAGTCGACCAAGAAAATTCGAAGTCGAAGATATTGATGGAAATTCAACTGAAAAGAGGTCAAAGTGAGGGCATGAGACAACCAACTAGAGACCAAATGAAGGTTGAATGGTAGTCGAATGGTAACCCGACTTGGAATACGACTATAATAGAATCCTAGGATTTGCGGGACTTGTAGTCAATGATATGCAAGGATCTCTAACCATTTTTGGGTGCTAATATTTAGGGTTTTGCTTGTTGTAAATCCTATAAAGAGGCGTGTTGTAATGTCGTAAAGGATAATGCGAGAATGTTAATGTTGTAATGTTAATGCATGGTAAATCGTAGGTTGTTGATCATGTATATGTAATCCTAATTGGCTACAGGGTTGTTCTTGAAAAGGAAAGAGGGTATGATGTTGATTGTGTCTTAGGTGTGGACCAAGGTTAGGCATGTAACCTTTTATTCTGATTGAATAAGACAAAAAGAGATAAGAACTCTCAAATGAATGTTGGTTTCTCCTGGTTAAGGGTTCCAAGGTAAAATCTCGGTGTACTATGTGATTTCTTGTTTCATTTACGTTCTTGATTAAATTCTTCTTCTCTTCTGCTAGGATTAGTGTGGAAGTTTCCTACATTTCCTGACATGTGGTATTAGAGATTAGGTTTTCCCTAACAAGTAAGTGTTCAGAGTAGTGTTATACTTTGGCAAGTATATTAGATCTCAATTTGTAAATATTGAATTTGAGAACTAAACCCTAGGTACAGTACGAGTCGTAAGTCATAACTTGTGTTAAATATCGTGGTAAAGAATGACGAGCAGTTCCAAAATAGAGATAAAAAAATTCAATGGCCAGAATTTTGAGCTTTGGAAGCTTAAGATGGAATATCTTCTTATGGATAGAGAACAATGGACATCGGTCTTCCAAGTTACCTAGCCAATAGGCATATCGACGGAATAATGGGAGAAACTTGAAAGAAGATAAAGATGATTTGGCTTTTCCTTGCCGATTTGGTGCTACTGAATGTCTTGGGTGAAGATTCGGACAAGAAACCGTGGGACAAGATTGGAAGATTATACCAGTCGAAATATCTAGTAAATAAGTTGTTTCTCATAAAGAAACTATATCTTCTGAGGATGAGTGATGGAAATTCAATGACTAAGCATTTAAATGTGTGTAACACTGTGTTAAGCCAGTTATCGGCTGTGGATATTAATATCACTGATGAGGAGAAGTGTATAAACCTATTATGTTCTTTTCCAGACTCTTGGGATAGCTTAGTCATGGATATTGGGAGTAATACAACCACACTAGTGCTAGAGGACGTGGTTGTTTTTCTGTTTTCATAAGAAATGAGAAGGAAGAACATGGAAGGATCGACCAAAGATGCTCTTGTAGTGAGAGGTTGATCGGTAGACAAAGATAAAGGTAGATTGTATAGTAGAAATTTCAAGTCAAAGGGTAGATCTAAATCCCTGTTTTAGTCGATGCGAAGATGTTGGAAATGTGGTAAAGATGGGAATTATAAAAAGTATTGTACGTCGAAGGAAATAGAAGTCAGTTTTTTATCTGAGGAGAAGCAGTCGAATGAGAGAAAGACGACATCAAAAAAGGGAGGTGATGTGTATATAACATCGAAGAGTACACAGTCAGATCAATATTTTTGGTTGATCGACTTAGGAGCATCCTATCTTATGACACCACATAAATAATGGATATGTGAATATGAACAATATGATGGGGTGATGTGTTCTTGGGGGACGACTCGACAACTAGAATTGTAGGACGAGGAAGAGTATGCATGACACTACAGGATGGGAGGGAAAGAACCCTTTCAGGTGTGTTACACATTCTAGGTTTGGAAAGAAACTTGATATCTGTCAGCAAGATGAGTGATGCAGGCATGCATACTCTGTTTAAGAAGGATTCGTGCAATATGGTCAAAGGTGTGATGGTCTTAATGAGAGGAGTTTAGATTGGTACCCTGTACAAGTTGTTAGGGAATGTTGATTTGACTGGATACAACAACATCGTTGCTCCTGAAATAGACTCAACTGCTACTCAACTCGATTTGATGTCAACACAACTCGACTTGAATCGATAAGACATGATGAGATCGACCCGGCCAGGTTATGGCACGAGAGGATGGGACACATTGGAGAAAAAGGACTTCGAGCTATGAAAAGAAAAGGTATGATTGAAGGTTTTCCTGAATGTGGTTTAGAATTCGACTTTTGTGAACATTGTATATATGGAAAACAAAGTCAGTTCAAGTTCCCATCTGGAGCAACAAGGGAAAATGGGATTCTAGAACTGGTGCATAGTGATGTGTTTGGCCCGGTTATAGTACCTTCACTTGGTGGATCCTTGTATTATGTCTCCTTCATAGATTATTTTTCTAGGAAGACATGGATATATTTTCTGAGAAATAAATCAGAGGTTTTCGAGATATTTAAGGATTTTAAAGCTCTTGTGGAAAACTAGACATAGAAAAGGATTAAAGTGTTGAGGACTGACAATGGTGGTGAATTATGTGGAAAGGAATTTCATCATTTTTGTAATCATTGTGTCATAGCACGCCAAAACACCACACCATATACCCCAAAAAAAATGGAGTTTCTGAGAGAATGAACATAATGTTGATGGATAAGGCAAGGAGCAAGCTCAGTGGTGTTGGGGTCGCACAAGAATTTTGGGCGGAGGCAGTTGAGGCAATTGAGCCTACTTGACATGAATCCAAATGAAGTATTGTCTAGTAAGAATCCTTTAGTGGCACATCTCAAATTATTTGTGATCCATATGGATGTCGGTGGCCTCCCACCTATTCCAACTGGCTCATTTTGACGCCCTAAATAGTGTTTTTAGGGCTCTCCACAGTCAAAATGTATAGAGCTCTCCACGGGAAACATGTGTAGTCCTCGGATATACCTTTCCAATGGGATATCGTGCTCCTAAAACGAATATTGTATGCAAAATTTATGAACCTGGGAAGTTGATGTACTAACTTACCAAATGAGGCCCACATGACTTTTGGCGCTTCATCTCCTTGGGTTATGTTTTTGGATATCTAGGATTTGTTTGACATTCCTGTTTATTGTAAAAAGGCCTTGAGATCCTCATTGTAATCATATTCTTGCAAATGAGAAAATTCGTCACATCTCTTCTTAGAGATAATCCACCACCATTATAGAAAGCTTGTTTTCCACTGCATTTTATAGTTTCGGCTTATTTCCTTATTGAATAGAAACCAGTTTTATTGTATATATGTTATTCTGTGTTAAGCATCTTTTGATAATAATATGTATTTATTTTTTTCTTCTCATAAAATATGGATCAGTGGTATCAAATTTTTCTTCTCCTTGTCATTCTTAATGCATGTCTCCAACGAAGTCAGGGTACAAAGAATTGGGTCTCGAGCTTGTTTCTCTTGAATAAAAAATCTCTCACATGCCCAAGTAACCTCTCATGGTGGGAGAAAAGAAAGACGAGGGGACAGGAGATCCCTTCAAAATGTTGCTCAAGGAATCCCTCATCCAACAGAGGAACAAGATGATGGATAGTTTTGCGCAAATCCTTCGGCGGTTACCAACATGCGATGCATCTTCATCAAATGTAGGCGCTGCGCCCTTCAAGGTAAAAATCAAATTCGATATTCCTATATTTGAAGTTCAGATAGACGTAGATGTTGTAGAAAAATGGTTGAAACTTCTAGAAGGGTATTTCTTTGTCCATAAGTTCTTGAATAGAGAAAAGATTACTTTTCCACTCCTCAAAGTCATTCCCCATGTCAAAGATTGGTGGGAAACATTCTCTGAGCAGAAGGAAATAGAGGAACCCTCATTATTTATAGTCATGGTCACCTGGGAGTCCTTTAGGGATGTTATCAAGGAACAATACTACCATGTTGGAAGTTATGACGACCTATATACAAAATGGACCACACTACGGCAGGAAAGAGACCAAGTAGTTCCCGAGTTCACAAATATTTGCCATACCTTGCACACCAAGTTGGGTATCAAAGATTCTGAGAAACATTTGGTACTCAAGTGTCACGACGGTCTGCATAGATACATCCAAGCTGAAATGGAGTTTATGGACATCTCATCCTTGGGTGTGCCTACCAATATGTCGTCAAAATCAAGTAGAAACTCAAATAAAAAATGCATAAATTTGGGCCTGGGAACCCCTCACAGCAAAATCCAGGAAATGTCGGCCCCAGCCTGCAAAACAAAGGACAGGGAAAAGATGGACCACCTCAGAACAACCAACCTAGGCCGCAAGCAAATAAGGATACTGGAAAGACAAAGAAATATATCGGGAAGTGGTGCAACTTCCATAAGAGCCCTTGACATAACATTGTTGATTTTCGCTCAAGGAAATCATTGGTGGAAGAGGTGAACCATACGATCCATAGGAAGGTGAGTTCCTTTTTCATTCATAGATGTGGGTGAAGGTTACCCCACTGCACTTCATCGTTGATAGTGGTAACTAGAAGAACCTCATCTCAACAAAGGTTGTCAAGTGACTCGCCCTGCTGAAAATGCTGCACCTGCAACCCTACACCATCCGATGGCTCCGCCAAGGATGTGACATCCACGTCATCCAAATATTTTTCATGTTATACGACATCAATCCCTTCAAATACGAGTTATTGTGTGATGTTTCCCCTAGAAGTTTGTAATGTTCTTTTGGGCCAACCATATTTATGAAATGCCATGTTGTATATGAATCTAGGCCTCGCAGTGTTATTATTACTTTGAACAAGAAATCGTACAGGATACCGGAGGTAGTCGCACCTAGTGCTATTTCATTGATCTCTGCCAAGCAATGTAGGAAGGTCATCTCTTATACGGGGAAGTTTGTCTTCTTCATGATTCGATCTCAGAATGAGGGAAAGATCATAGCCACATCCAAGGTCTCTACGGCCTACCTCTCCACACAACAGAAGCAAGTGGATAAGGTCATGGAAGCATACTCGGATATCTTCTCCTCACCTATCGAGGCACCTCTGCACTGTCAGGTCAAGCACCCCATCGATCTAACCCTCGATGCATCTCTGCCCAATGGGCTTGTCTATCACCTTTCTCTATCATAGAATGAGGAGATCAAGCGAAAGATCCAAGAAATTCTCCACAAGGGGCACATCCATCCCAACTCATCACCTTACAGGAGCCCAATCATGTTGGTATAGAAGAAATATGGAACCTAGCAAATATACATTGATTACCAGGCCCTGAATAAAATCACAGTCAGAAACCGATACCCGATTCCCTGAATCGATGACCTCCTTGATCAACTCACGGGGGGGAAATACTTCAATAAGATTGATCTGAAGTCTGGATACCACCAGGTTCTGATAGAATAGACAAATGTATGGAAGATCGTCTTCAATTCAAAGGAAGGTCTTTTCGAATGGTTGGTCATGCCCTTTGGCTTGACAAATGATCCAGCCAATTTCATGAGGATGATGGACGATATCCTTTGACCATTCACCAATACTTTTGTAGTGGTGTATCTGGATGACATTCTCATCTTGCAACATATTCAGCAGGTTTTGCACACCCTGCAGCAACAGAAGCTATACGCCAAATTGGAAAAATGCTTCTTCGGCATGGACAGGGTCCATTACTTGGGCTACATCATTGATCATCATGGTGTACATGTGGATCCAACCAATATCCAAGTCATCCTTGACTGGCCATCCCCAACCACACTCACTGATCTTTGGAGATTCTTGGTCCTTGCCAATTTCTACCGCAAGTTCGTGTTGGGATTCTCCCATATTGCATGGGCCCTCATCGAAGTAACCAAGGGTGGTGGTAAGTTGATATTTGTGTGGGGTCAATCCCAAAAAAAATAGTTCGATGATTTGAAGCAGATCTTGTGCTTATCCCCAGTAATTTCACTATCGGACCTGCAACATCCCTTTGAGATCGAGAAAGATGCTTCAGACTATGTTGTGGGTGTTGTTCTCACTCAGCACGGCCACCCTGTGGCCTATCATAGTGAGACACTATCAGATGTTTTATGTAAGTAACCTACTTACGACAACGAAATGCACTCCATTGTGCAAGCCTATCACCAATGGAGACATTACATTCTTGGGAAGGAGACAGTCATTCACATTGATCATAAGCCACTGGAGTTCATCCAAACACAACGCAGATTGCAGAATGACTGCCATCAGAAGTGGTCCACATACTTGAAGCAATTCCACCTCAACATCAAGTATAAAATAGGAAGCACCAACCACGTCATTGATTGTCTCAACAAACCTCGAGTCGCGGAACTCACCACGGTTCTAGACTCTTGTGGCCATGAGACCTCTAGATGGCCCCAACTCTATGAGACATACTTGGAATTCTCCACCACCTACCAAACGTTGTGCTCAAATGCAGTTGTTGTTAATTTCCATCTTAAGTATGGGTTGTTGTGTCAGCTGGGACATATATGTGTTCCATCAAGCTAGCGAGCGAAGCTGATCTAGGAATCCCACTACATTCGGGTGGCAAGACACTTTGGCATTGAAAAGACAGTGGCAATGTTGCAGAAACATTTCTACTGGTTGAAACTTCAACAACAGGTCAGCAAGTATATCGGGTCATGCACTACTTATGTTATTTCCAAACTGGCCACTAAGAAACAGGGCATGTACACCCCTCTTCCTACTCCTAACATTCCATGGGAATCCATCTCCATGGACTACATGTTGGGCCTCTCGTCCACTAAGAGGGGAAATGACTGTGTTTTTTGGTTGTTGATCACTTTTCTAAGATGAAAATTATGGCCGCCTGTAAGAAGAGCATCACAGCAGAGGCCACTGCCAAGCTCTTCTTTGAATGAATTTGGGTACATTTTGGAATCCCACAAACCATTGTCTCAGATTAGGAAATTCGATTTCTCAACACATTTTGGTCGAGCCTCTGGTTATTGTTGGACACCAACCTCAACAAATCCACATCCTTCCACCCCCAAACAGATGGCCAAACCGAGGTCATAAATTGAATGATCGTGCATATCTTGTGCATGTATAATTACAAGCACCCTCACACATGGGATGAGAGTCTTCCCTATGTCCAACATAGCTACAACCGAGCCTTGCATAGCTCAACTGGCCAAAACCCATTTCAGGTGGGTTTGGGATTCCAACCAGTGGGTCCCATAGATGTTTCACTACCCCTTGTGGCCACCTTAAACGACTCATATCCTACTCCAATTGAAGTTGAAAAATCCACTCGGTTCATTGAGTGAATCCAACACATCTGTCAGCAGGTTCAAGATATCCTACAGAAGACCAATGACAAGTACAAGAAGCTCCATGATCAACATCGAGTGTCACATAAGTTTCAAGTGGGCGACAAAGTTTGGTTGCATTTGCCTTACCAGACCCCATCGGAAGCTTCTCCCACTCCTTTATGGGTCGTACACCATCACCAAGGTCATGGGTGATAACGCTTTTGAGCTCAACATTCCTCCTTTCCTGCAACCAATGTTCAACGTGGATCTCCTTCGTCCTTATTTCCCACCATTATTGGACACCTCAGAGATAGTAGAACAATTGACACCAACAAAGCTCAAACTTGACTGCATGCAATAAGCATCCAGTGATCATATTGTGTAAAAACAGGTCAAGGGCACTCACCAACAAAGAATCCATCTTTATCGAGTTGTCAAAGCAGGGCAGCTCCTGCACCAAGGCAAGTGGCTCACTTGGGGCCAAATTCAGCAGAAATTTCCTCATCTAATGGGGGCACTCAATGCAATGGATACCATTGCTTCCTAAGGGAGGATTATTTATCCAAATGGATTTCGGTGGCCTCCCACCTATTCCAACTGGCTCATTTTAGTATTTTTCCAATTCGGCAGTTTTTTTCCTAGTTTTCAGGTCCCTGACTTTCGGGGTCATTTTGAGGCCCTAAACAACGTTTTTAGGGCTCGCCACAATCCAAATGTGTAAGGCTTGCCACAAGAAACGTGTATTCCTTGGATAGACCTTTCCAATGGGCTATCGTGCACCTAAAATGGATATCGTATGCAAAATTTACGACCTCGGGAAGTTGATGTACTAACTTACCCAAACGGGGCCCACATGACTTTTGGTGCTTCATCTCCTAGGGTTAGGTTTTTGGATGTCTAGGGTTTTTTGACATTCCTGTTTATTGAAAAAATTCCTTGAGATCCTCATTGTACTAATCTTCTGGTGAATGAGTGCATCCATCACATATCTTCTTAGAGATAAGCTGCCACCATTCTAGCAAAGCTTGTTTCCCACTGCATTTTACAGTTTCAGCTTATTTCCTTATTGAATAGAAACCAATTTTATTGTATATCTATTATTCTGTATTAAGAATATTTTGATAATAATATGTATTCATTTTGTTCTTCTCATAAAATCTATATCAATTTGGTTATGATGCATTTGTGCATGTTCCCAAGGAAAATAGGAGCAAGCTGGAAAAGAAGGTAGTCAAATGTATTTTCATTGGATATAAAGAAGGGATGAAAGGATATAAGCTCTAGGATCCTGCATCAAGGATAATAGTGTGCAGTCAAGATGTGGTATTCAGAGAAGTCAAAGGTAAATCTGATCCTGAGGAAGTTGTTCAAACCGAGAATAATTCTGATATGGTGCAGTTTGAATTGAGGAATGAAGAAGATGATTCAGATGAGTCGACTGAATCTAAGGAAGAGGTGGAATAACTGACTCCAGTGGAAAGGAGGTCAAAAAGAATAATAAAACTAGTTGAGAGGTATATTTCACTGAACTTTTGTTATGCATTCGTGTTAATTTCCATTGACTATGAGCCCAAGTCGATCGGTGAGCCATTCAACTCAACAGAGGGTAAACTTTGGAAGGATGCCATGGTCGAACAGATGGAATCCATGTACAAAAATGAGACATGGTATTTGGTCAAGTTACCTAGTGTAAGAAATCTCATTCGTAGAAAGTGGGTGTTCAAGAAGAAGGTGCATATCGCAAGTCAAGTCGAGAAGTTCAAAGCTTGAATGGTAGCGAAAGGTTATTCCCAAGTTGAGGGAGTTGAGTTCAGTGAGATTTTTTCCCCTGTTGCAAAACTAACTTCCATTAGAGTACTAATGTCTCTGGCTGGAGCATTCAATCTATTTATAGAACAGATGGATGTGAATACAAGTTCCTACATGGGGACCTAGAAGAAGAAATCTACATGAAACAACCTGAAGGATTTGTAGTAAGGGGCAAGCAAGAGTTGGTCTGCAAACTCAAAATATCCCTTTATGGTCTAAAGAAATATCCAAGGGTGTGGTACTAGAAGTTTGACACTTACATCCTTAGTTTGGGATTTGTGATAAGTAAAGTTGATCACTGCATATATTCCAAGGAAGAAGGTGGGCGTTTCATATATGTATATTTGCATGTCGATGACATGTTGTTGATTGGAAACAACATGGACGCAATAAAGGAGGTGAAGAAGCAGTTATCCTCCAAGTTAGACATGAATCATCTCGGTGCACTTAACTTCATTCTAGGAATGGAAATTAAGAGAGATAGAGCCTCTAGAAATATCTAGTTGAATCAAACGAAGTATATTGAAACAGTTTTGAAATGATTCAACATGTGGGATTGAAAAATGGTGAAGATGCCAATTCCAGTGGGATCAAGGCTTACTATTGAACAATTTCAAAAGACATAACAAGAGATAGATGACATGGCATGTGTTCCCTATGCAAGTTTTGTTGGTAGTATAATGTATGCGATGGTCTTCACTCAGCCAAACATTCCCCATGTAGTGGGATTGTTGAGAATGTACATGTCGACACCTGGAAAGGAGCATTGGACAACTACCAAGAGAGTATTCAGGTATTTGTGTGGCACGAAGGACTATGATATATGCTACCAAGGAAGACCTGGAGGTGACAGTGGTAAAGTAGATGTACATGTCTTTGTCGATGCCGACTGGGATGGAGATCTGGATCGATGGAGGTCAACCAACATATATGTCTTCAAGATGTTCGGTGGAGAAATAAGTTGGATGAGTAAGCGAAATGAATTTTTAGCCTTGTCAACAACAGAAGTTGAATACATGAAGACCACTCATGGAAGCAAAGAAGTGTTATGGCTTCAAAGTTTGTTTTCAGGAATCGGGTTTGAGTAGAGATCTATGAAGGTGAGTTGTGACAGTCAAAGTGCAATATTTCTAGCAAAGAACCCTACTTATCATTCAAATACTAAGAACATTGATGTACAATACCATTTCATGAGAGATATGGTGGAAAGTAACAAGGTGCTACTGGAGAAAGTAGACACGTTGGAAAACATAACAAACTCATTGACCAAGTTTGTGAGTGATGTGAAGTTATCTTGGTGCAGAGAGGCAATGGGATTTTTTGCCCTGGGTCTGTGAACTAAATTTAAGGAATATCATGTTTCAGCAAAGAAAACAGCAAGTGGGATAATGTTGGGTTGTTATATTATTTTCAATGAAAATTGAGTCAAGGTATATCGATTGATCGTCGAAGTTCGAGGTGGATCAACAACAAGTTGAAGGTCGAGGAAGTTTGTCGAGCAAAATAGAATTCGAAGATATCGAAGACAAGTCAACCGATAAGAGGTCGAAGTGCGGGTGTGAGACGAATAACTAGAGACATAATGAAGGTCGACTGGTAACCCGACTTGGAATTCAACTGTAACATAATCCCAGAATTTGCGGGATTTGTAGCCAATGATATGCATGGATCTGTAACCATTTTTGGGCATCAATATTTAGGTTTTTTCCTGATGTAAATCCTATAAAGAGGCATTTTGTAAGGTCGTAAATGATATGCGATAATGTTAATGATGTAATGTTAATACATGGTAAATCGTAGGTTGGTGGTCATGTATATGTAAGCTGAATTGGCTACAGGGTTTTTCTTGCGAAGGAAAGTGGATATGATATTGATTGTGTCATAGGTGTGGACCAAGGTTAGGAATGTAACCTTTTATTTTGATTTAATAAGACAACAAGAGAGCAGAACTCTCAAAGTAATGTTGGTTTCTCTCGGTTAAGGGTTCCAGGGTAAAATCTCGGTGTACTATGTGATTGATTTTTTCATTTACATTTTTTATTAAATTGTTCTTCTCTTCTACTAGGATTAACGTGGAAGTGTATTTCATTTCCTGCCAATTTCCCCAAAGAAAAGTTGTCCTTCTCTCCCATATTTCTCCTTCCTTCCTCTTCGTCCCCCCCCAAAAAAATATCTCCCATTCAAAGTCCCACGCCCTCCTTCTTATCATCCTTCTCTCGAATTCCCCCCCATCATCAATTTCACATCTACCTTATCCTTTGTCATAAATTTATACCTAGCCTTAAAACACATGAAATACTTAATTTATTTAATGTTACATTTCTTAATTCAAAAGAGATAACGAAACAAATGACAAAATATAATTAGTTCAATAATTAATCCACTTGGATAAATTAATGATTTAATCAATTAATTAATTTTTAATACCTTAATAAAATAATTTATCTTACTTAATCAAATAATTAATTAATCTAATTTGGGGTGTTATACACACTCGCCCTTCAAGAAAATTTGTCCTGAAGTTATAGTAACTTACAATACAAGGAGAATAATAACATGATTCATACATCTAGATTATATAAGGACATCATTAATTTAAACATTCATATATACTAGTGTACATGCACAAGGCATGTATGTGTAGCTAGTACATACAGAACTCATGCGTGTATTAATGACAATAAATAACACATCTAATGCAATTATTGTATGCTTCCAACCCAATCAACAATGCTAAATCATACGCAAATGGATGACTTCACTTGTAAAAACATGTGCCACATCAACGACATCATAAGTGTCTCTAATTGGAATAAAATTAGCACTCTTGGTCAACTTATCAACTATAACAAGAATGGCATTGTGTCTATGTGATGTGAGTGGCAATCCCACAAAAAAATCCATAGAAATGACTACCAGTTGTTGGAGTTAATTAACACACACCTAGGATTTATTTTTCCTAAGGTTTTTCCTTGTTTATTAGTCATAATTAGTCATTATCCAGTCTCCTATATTTTAGGAGAGAATATTCCACCTGGAGAATATTCTCTTTCAGTTGACACTTCAGTTTGACTAGTTGAGTTGAGTTTAGATGTTGCATTGGTTTTGTCACCATGCAACATTGGGATCATCACCAACTCAATACTCTTTGTTCAGTCAGTTAATTGAAGACAAGTTGACTAGTTAACTCAGCTAGGTGGCAGTTCACTCATGTAACTGCCTGAGAGACTAGACTAGGTGGCAATTTACTCTTGTAACTGTTGGTGTGTGTCCAAATCAATCTAGACCACCACGATGGCTCATTATTTACTCATGTATCCTATAACTCTTATAATTTATTCACTCTTTGAGTGTGGAATACAATTAATAAGAATTATTTCTATTCTTTCTCTCCTTCTTCTTCTTTCTCCAATTCTCTCTGCAAATATGTGTATTATTGTTTAGCTAGATCTATTATGTGCAGGTTCAACACATTTACACCAGTCCACTTGTAAAATACATACTTATATATGGAAGATGTGTTAGAATACTTGAGATTTAACGGTTATTTATACTAGAACAAATTCAGAAATTAGATTTATGTTATGAAAATAGATACATAAATCAGATGACATGTAAACAGAATGACTAATTAAATTGGTGTCTATGAAGATCTGTAAGATTAGGTTGGTGCCTAGCAGGATTTTTTCCAGTGGGTATTAGTGTCTCTAGTAGTTTGGTGCCTAGCAAGATTTGTACCAGTGGGGATTGGTGTCTCCAGTAGGTTGGTGCCTAAAAATATTTGTAATAGTAGGTTGGTGCCTACAAATAATTATAAAGAGAAGTTTTGTGGTTTTCTCCCTAAAGGGTTTCAACTTTAATCTTGTGTTCCATGTTTTGCAGTTAATATGTGATTGTTTTCTTATGGTTGATGAATGTTTGAAAAAGTAAAAAAAAAATTGTATTAATTCACCCCCCCTCTCAGTATAAGTGTGTGTTCATCGGGCTCATGGCTCTTTGGGCCATTCAACAAGTTACAGAGTGAGGGTTCTCTTATGTATCATCTCTTTTTTTCCTCTAAAAAGACCTTTTGTGATTTGATTTAAAAGAGGATATAGGCAACACTGGTGTAAATGTAATTCCAAGCATCCTTGTCCATTCATTTCCCATTCCCCATCGTTCTTCTCTTTAATTTTGTATTTTTCTCAATCATTTTTTCCCTTTTATTTCATTTAATTTTTTTAGCTATTGAATTGTCTTTGTCCAACCCTCAATTTTGGAAATTGCATGTGTGTATTAAGTCACCTTAATCATTCATTATTTACTTTAGATCCATTTTGGATCACACCTCTCCATTGAGAGGCTTTTGGTCGTCGAAAACTTCTTAGAAAATCAAGCTCTTTTGTTAATGTGTCTCTTGTCTACTTCTCTAGAACATGGCTCTCAATTTTGTCTCTAGGCTATAGCTTTGAGAAAACTTTGGATCTGGCTCTCAGGTTTGAATTTTGGCTTTATTGCTATCTATGGCTCTGTCTTTGGTTTTTTACTTTACTCTTTTGGCAGTGTATAAGTCTTCTCATTGATTCTTTTCTATGGGCAATCTTCATATTTGGAACTCTGTAATAAAAATTCATTATCATCTTTGATGTGCAAGTCTCTTTCATTGTTAGACTTGGAGATGTTCTTTCTTGGTAGCCAACAGAAACCAATTTGAATTCTAGTCTTCACTCATTCATTGTTGAATGTATAAAGTACTCATTCAACAATTTTATCCCAACAATCAATATACCATCACACAAAAAATCAACGAAGAAAATTGTGGACTACCTTCATTTGTTGGTATAAATTACATTCCAATATGGAAACGACTATGGTGTTTGCATGTGCTTGCACCACACTCCATCTCTGCAACAATGCCAATTGAATAGTATCCTTTGCATGCAATCATATCACTTTATTTTCCCCAAAAAAACGGAAAAATCATACGCATATATGGTTGTAGGTGACAATCGACACTAGGATATGGTGGTGGATTTCACACAACATTCAAACATAGATAATGAATGCCAAAACCAACAATATCCACCAGTATTGTAGATGTGATAAAGTGCATAAATACTACCCAACAATATAAAATTAATTGTTTAGAGCATTGGGTTGTAGCCAATTCCATACATATCTCACATGAATACATTCAAAACAATTACCAAAACAACCAAACACATAGAGAAACTAGTTTATTTTTCCACTATCATGGAGTTTCAAGGAACCACTAATTCCAATGACCTCTATGCATGAATCTTTGGTGCAATTACAAGAAAGGAAAATTCCTTTGCAATATTGAAGGAGAGAATTGTGTTAGGGTCCTAACCTCCCTAACCCCCTAAGTAGATAGATATGATGTTATGTGTTTCTATGTATGGAGGCCATCTCTAGTAAATAAGGCCCATGCAAAGTTGTTTGTAATTATAGAAATAAATTGTGTAAGGAGTTTATGAAACATCCAATGTTTTGAGTGGACACTCCACCAATCATCAGGGATTGTTAAAGCAATAAGTATGAAAAGAGTGTTTGGGTAGGAGGGTATATAAAGGTGAATATAATATTATTGTTAGGGAAAAGGATAGACATGGTCGTTATATATGTAAGAAGGCTTAGTAGAAGGTTCCACCTTCTAGAAAGTTACTTCTCTAGAATGATCCTAGGAGGCAGAAATCACTATATAAATATGTAGATATATAAATATGTAGAAGAAATGTAATGATATGTCTTGTGAAGTCATTTGTAATTGTATCTTTTCTCAATTGTAGGTTTCCCCCTTGAAGAGACAAGTGAACATTGCTTCTAGTGATAAAGGTATAATCATTTTGGTGCTATTTTGGTTCTTTATTTGTCTATTTTGGTTGAAATTTGTCTTTTCTATAGTATATCTGGGTAAAATATGTTCTTTTTTCTTAGTATCTTTCAAGTTTCTAATAAATAACACAACAAGTGGTATCAAAGCAATTTCCTGAGCACATATTTTAGAGAATTGTTTTTCCAGGATAGAGACGGGTTCCAGTTTCTATAAATAACATAGTGATCAATCATTTAGTGGGTAAAAGTATGGTATGGGAAACATACAAGAAAGGGATACAAGAGGTTTCACCTAGTTGGAGACCCTTGTAACCCTTGTTGGTACCCCTTCAAGTAGTATTGCATCAAAAAACACATGTATATATGGAGTTACACTTCCATGTACCCTCAAGTATATTGGAAGTCCTTTAGGTTTCCTTAAACCAAATTTAGATAAGTTGATTGATCGTCTAGTTGCTAGAGTGGCACCAAGAATAGTACTTGGGAAAAATACTCTCTAGTACCTAGTTAATCGGATAGTACGACTAAGGGTATGGTCGATCCTCCTCAGTTAGATCCTAGAGAAATTGGGTTAAGTATTATTGTTGGACCCCACATGTATATCAAAGAACTATAACACTTGGCACTCCCTTGTTCTTAGGACCCTCGAAGCCCTACTCCTTTTTTCCATCCTATAAACTCATACAAAAAGGTCTATCTTGAAAAATTTCACATCCATTCACTGGAAACCCCGCTTCCTGCTACTAGTCCATGAAATTCCTACATAATATGAGGTATTGAAAATTTGAGCATTTTATCACTGCAATATTATTTAGGTGGGAGTATAACTCAATAGAATTCTTGTGTCACATTGATTTTCATGGCACCACTCTCTAGTAAGATTTTTTTTATGGAACCAGTCACCCCATTACCTGAAAACTATCTCAATGGCCCTAGAAAGAATCACTAATCACATTGGTACCACTCTCTAGTAACCTTTTTTTGTGAAATCCCATCCCTATGGCTGCCAAAAAATAAAATCTCACCAACTAAGTCTCCACCTTGGAAATTTTGTATGAGGAGTTGCAACACAAACTAGGTTGTACCCATTCCTCCACTGAGAAAAAAAATTATTCCCTCAATGCCAAGCTCAACAAATTGGACTTCATCCCAGAATATTTGGCCCAACTCATGACTATGTATAATCAATTCAAGGAACAACCATCTCAACTAGAGGGAGTTGAATCATCCAATCCCATAGGGACTAACTCTCACCAATTTTTTCATGATCCTATGAATCAAACATGGCATCGAAATCCTAAAGTGGATCTAAAAAATTTGATGGCTCCGACCCCAAAAGATGGGTCACTCAGATGGAACATTATTATTTCTTGCATGGAATCACCGATGACTTAATGAAACTTTGTGTGGGTGTCTTATAGTTAGATCCTAAATGTTGGAAATGGTCACAATGGAATAAGAGCTCCCATAGGGGTTATATTGCTTGGACACAATTTGTAGCAGATCTATATGAACATTTTGAACCAGACACTCATTGTTTGGTCCACCTGACTAAGCTTAAACAATCTAGTATGTTTGAAGAGTTCATATATACTTTTGAGAAACTTTATTTCTGAACCAATGGCATGTCAGATACCTTCTTCAGTTAATACTTTATAAGTGGTCTAAAGGAAGAGATATGTACCCAAGTCTTAATGGATCACCTTACTACTTGGATAGAAGCATGTCAAAGACACAGGGAATCCCAAAAGGTTGTGAATTCCCAAATAAATAAATAAACATCCTTTATTCCATGTCGACATCCCACCAATCCCTCTCCTCCTCTGAAGGTCCTCAAATTAACCCATGCTAAATTGGTGGAGAACCAACTTAAAGGTATTTTTTACAATTGTGATGAGAAATATTTTTATGGGCATAAATATAAGGAGAAAGAACTCTTTATGGCCATTTCAGAAGACATTCTGGAGGATGACACTAAATCTATACCTCGAGAACCTCTATCTTTTCTAGTTGAAGACAATCCTCCCTCTAATCATTCGAATGTGGAACCCCTAATCTCCCTACATGCCCTAATTGTCATTTACACTCCTCAAACCCTCAAATTAATTGGCTACATCAAACATTGTAAAATTATTATCTTGATGAAAGAGGTAGCACTCATAACTTTATTCATCTATAAATATCCCAAGAAACACATTGTTATATCCATTCTTTCAACAACCTCCAGATCATGATTGCTAATGGAGGTTCCATGAAACATGGGGGTCTTTGTGAAAATATGTGGCTTTAAATGGGTAATTATTCCTTGAAAACCCATATGTTTTTTATTTAAATGGGTGGTTGTGACATTGTTTTGGGTGTTGAATGATGAAGGACATTAAGCCCCATCACCATGGATTTCCTGTAGTTATACATTATTTTCTAGAAGGAAGGGTATCGCTACATTTTCCAAGGAATCACAACAGGTTCTCAAGAGACCATCAACTCACAATGCACATAAAATATTTTAAGAAAGGATGTTTATGAATTGTTTTCCAATTCCATGTCATTCAAGCCTTTGAGATCCCTTCCCAACCCATTCATCCTGACATGTATTTAGTCTTGGATAAACACCAATCAGTATTTGAAACACCCCAAGGCCTCCCACCCTCTCGTGATGTGTATGATCATTCTATTTCACTCATAATAGGTAGTCTCCCACCCAATGTACACCCTTATCACCACCCATTTTCCTAAATATATGAAATTGAAAAGATAGTTTAGGAGTTGTTAGTGGTTGGTATCATTCACCCTAGTACTAATCCCTATTCATCATGAGTTGTCATGGTACTCAAAAAAGAACTCACTTGGAAAATGTGTCTTTACTTTCACACTCTCAACAAAATTATTGTCAAGGATAAGTTCCCCATTCAAATCATTGATGATATTTTGGATGAGCTCAAAGGTGCTCAATTCTCTACCAAACTTGATCTTTGTTTTGGCTATCACCAAATTCATATGAAGAAGGCCAATATTTCCCAAAATTCCTTTCTTACTCATGAAGGCCATTACGAGTTCCTATCGATGCATTTTGGTCTTTTCAATGCACCTTCCACCTTCCGAAGTCTCGTGAACCAAATCATTCAACCCTTTCTACATCATTTTGATCTCATATTTTTTTATGACATCTTGATCTATAGTAAAACTTGGCATTCCCATGTCACCCATGTGGATTAGGTCTTGCAACTACTTCCTCAAGAGGTCCAAATGTGCCTTTGGTGTCTCTAAAATAGAATATTTGGGTCATATTGTTATTAATAATGTTTTACAAGTGGAATTGAATAACATTGTAGTGAAGGATTGACCACATCCTAAGACTTTGAAAAATTTACGAGGTTTCCTTGGTCTCATAGGGTACTATAGAAAGTCCATCAAGAACTATAAAAATATTACTACTGCCCTCACAAATTCTTTTAGTTGGAACAAAGCCATAGATCATACCTTCCAAGATTTGAATAATGTTATGTGTACAACCCCGGTACTTGTTATGCCATAATTCACTAAGATTTTTGTTTTGGAATGTGATTCCTTGAGTAAAGGCATTAGAGTATTTTTCATGCAATAAGGAATACCATTGGCCTTTAACAACAAGAAACTTTGTGAGAGACACTTGGGAAAATCCACCTACTAAAAAAAATGGCTATCTTGCATGCTATGGATATCTAGTGTCCCCACTTGCTTGGGAAATGTTTCCATATTAAAACTAATCATCTTGCCCTAAATATTGTTTGGAGAAAAATATTTTTGTCCCCTGAGCAACATAAATGGGTTACCAAAATTTGGGGATATGATTATGAGATCATTTATAAAATACAATGAGAATGTGGTAGTTGATGCTCTCTCTATAAAGGATGAAGGGGGCCTATTTTCACTCTCCTTCATCGTAGCATATTGGTTGAATGAGGTCCACAAATAATGGTTCATAGATCTCAAGATTTGATGCATGAGCATCACCATCATCATTTAAATAGGTTGAGTGGAGGACATCTCAACACCCAACGTTCACATTTCAAATAGGTTTTGATCCCGAGAGTGCATCATTTTCATATTTTGAAAATATTGTAGTTAAATACCTTTTAATGTTTGGAGGCTTGAGCCATTGCATGAGATCGCAGAATATTGTAATTTATTTAATGCACATAGGATTGTATAGATATTGAGCATCAACTCATATCTTGGTTGTAAATAGCATTTATTGTAATAACCCTTAGTAGATGAATGTCTTAATTGTGATATGATAGTATTAAGGTAGGTTGGAGGGAAGGCTCGAGAAGTCTCACCATGTATAAATATATGTAAACTATTCCCAAATGAGGTTGTTGAATATCATTGTAAAAATTTGTTGAAGAGAGAAAGAGAAGAAGTTGAGAGTTGTATCAACTCATGTACATATTTTACTGAATGAATAGAATCAAAGAGGTTTGATTCCAAATGTCTAGTGTTGTTCATCATTGAGTTCATTGATTAAATGTTATGTCTTATGTTTTATATCTTTTATGTTCCTGAGTATGCATTTTATGATTAGATGTGTGAACCTTTGATGTTCCATAAGTTTCAATTGTTTCTCTTCTGAAACACTAGTGCAAGGAGTGCACAATGCCCACAAGGAGTGTGAAGCCAAAGTCATGTCTGACTCAGTAGTTCACGAGAGACGGCATGAATCTTTGTCGATCAAGTGCAAGGAGTGCACAGATACTTAGTGGAGTATAGAATTTTGAAGAAAACCCATGCAAGTTGTGCATCGGGCTGACACTTAGTCAAAGTGTTGAGGAAGACAAACACAAGGAGTGCATAGGGAGATTTTTGAAAAATCTCTAAGTCTGAAGCATTTCTAAAGTTAAGAGGATGCAAGGAGTGCACCAGAGATATGAAGCACCTCAGGGAACAAAGCTCAGAAGAGATAGAGACTAAAATCCCTTGGAGGGAAGAGTTTATTGGTTAGAAGGTCGAGTGGATGAGATCTGTTTGGGAGGATCAAGAGCCTTTTTTTCCGTCATATTTGGAGGATTAGCACAGGGTTTAACCCTCGAAGTCCTTCGAACTTCATGAAATCATAGATTTTATGTGTTTAGGTGCAAAGGAGACAGAACTCCCGAAGTTCTGGAGTATGAAATCGATCTGAACCGTTGATCATAAGAAGATACATGTTTGCAGATAATGAGGGGACCAGAAATTCGTTTATCCAGAAGAACTGCGGTGTGGTCGTAAAAATTCACAAGATTCCCGAAGTCCCGAATCGTGGAGTAATTACTAACCATTGATAGACGGGGGACACATGGCACTAGATCTAGTAGTTCGTAGGCTTGGCATTCTGGTTGGATCGAGGTATAAATGGGGTGGAGTCGAGAACTCCCGAAGACTCGAAGGACAAAGTTAATCTCAGTCGTTGGTTAGAGAGGGACACGTGAAGAGCAGATTTGACCTCCGCTAGTTCAGAGCTCAAAATTTGTAATGGGTTGTGTTGTAAAGACACTCGAAGTCCTGAAGCCTGGAATATATTTGAGTTGTTCATCCACCAGAACGCATGGACCATCAATTGTGACCCTTCCCGAGTTCACTTGTTTAGCACTCCGAGGAATTTGAAGTGTGGTGCTTTGAAAATATCTAAATACTAGAGTTGTAGAATTGATGGGAGTCGTCGATCTAAGGTAAGTAATAGACCATTCGATCCATTGGTTCAGATTTCAGTGCTCGAGGAGTATAGCGTGTTCGAGCGGGAGAAACCTCTAAAGCCTGGGATTTCAAAGTTCTTTCCAACCATAAGATCACGGCGGACATTGTGGATCATTGATCCCCTCTGTTGTTCATTGATATATGAATTCGTCGTTCAGGAGGAACGTCGCGTTTTGTTGTTGGAGCTCTCAAAGCCTGAGGCTCTGAAGTTCCGAATTTTCAAAAAAGGGAAGTTTGGCCCACGTTTTTGGCTCAGAGTCACGTGGAGGATTATGTTGGTGAATCAACACCCTTGTGACTTTGATTTTCGCACGAGAAAAAGGTAAAGGATCTGTGAATAAGATTTTTTAGGGCTCATCAGGGCCTGAGAGATGATTTAGCTCCCGAATTCAAGCGATCCTAGACCGGGAGGTCACACAGGCCCTAGGGAGTGGTGGGGGTTTGCATCAAGATTTATCGCCTAATCCAACAACTTCAAATGGCACCCCATGCATCTTAGGGATACAATTGGCACAATGAAGAGATTTGATATAAAGGGTGTCTATATTTGAGCAAAAATTCTATCTTTAAATAAATAGTGTTATCTAAACTCCATGTGTCTCCAATAGTAGGCCATTTCAAATTTCAAAAAATATATGAACGAATCAAACATACATTATAATGGGAAGGCATGAAAAAGGACATCTTCACTTTTGTGGTCGAATGTGACATTTTCCAACGTAAAAAGGGAGAAACAGTTAAAACTCTAGGTGAGATATAACCTTTACCTATTTTTCTCATTGTATGGACTAACATCTATGCACTTCATTTTGGGGTTACCCAAATATGGAAATAAATATGTCATCATGGTTGCAGTTGATCGTATTTCCAAATATGCTCATTTTTGTGCCTTACAACACCCCTTTAAAGCTTCCACGATTACTCAAGTCTTAATGGATAATATATTTAAACTCTATGGTATGCTACAATCTATTGTAACCAACCATGATCCCACTTTCACTAGAAATTTTTGGCAAGAATTGTTTAGGCTCCAAGGCACTCAATTGCATCTTAGTACCACCTGTCAACTCCAAACTGATAGTTAGAATGAGGCTATCAACAGGTGTTTGGAAGCATATTTTAGTTTATTTACTTTGGAATGAAAGTTCCAATGGTTCCAATGGTTACCCTAGAATAATGGTAGTACAATACAACTTATAATGGTGTCAATTTTATGACCCCCTTTGAGGATTTCTATGGTCAAAATCCCCCATCAATTCTATCATAATTATCAGGAGTCTTCAAGGTACAAGAGGTTGAAAAACCCCTCACAAATTAGGACTATATTATCCACACTCTAAAAGATAATATGGTCATGGCTCATAATCAAATGAAGCAACAAGTTGACCAACATCTCTGCGAACACCATTTTGAAGAAGGGGATCATGTGTTCCTTCATTTGCATCCTTATAAGCAAACCCCCCTCAAATATAACCACCACCAGAAGATTTCTGGAAATTTTTATGGCCCCTATAACATCCTCAAATGTATTGGGCTAGTGGATTACAGAACTTCTGAGCCACTCTAAAATCCATCCAATCGTTCATGTCTCCTACTTAAATAAAGTGGTTGGATATAATGTCCTTGTTCAAACTAGCCTTCTAGAATTAGATGAAAAAGGTTCCATTTGGTTGTATCCCAAGGCCATATTTGAAAAAAAAGAGTCTCATCTATTCCAGTGCACTATCTAGGAGATCTTGAAAAAATGGAAGGATACACAACCCAAGGATACCACATGGGAACTAGAAACAATCCTTTAGAAATTCCCTCATCTCCAACCTTGAGGACAATGTTGTTTCTTAAATGTGAGGGAATGTTAGGGTCCTAACTTCCCTAAGCCCCTAAGTAGATAGATACATTGTTATGTATTTCTATGTATGGACACCATCTATAGTAAATAAGGCCCATGTAGTACTACGAAAGCAATAAATGTAAGAAGGCTTACTAGAAAGTTTTTCCTACTATAAAGTTTCTTCTCTAGAATGTGTCTAGGAGGTAGAAAGTACTATATAAAGATGTAGAAACAATTTTACAATGTGGTATGAAGTTATTTGTAATTGGAGGTTTTCTCAATTGGAGGTTGCCTCCTTGAATAGGCAAGTGAACATTACTTCCAATAATAAAGGTATAATCATTTTGGTGTTATCCTCGTTCTTTATTTGGCTATTGTGTTTTCAATTTGTATTTTCTACAGTATATATAGGTCAAATATGTTCTTTCTTCTTTGTATATTTCAATTTTATAATAAAGAACACCACAAAATGGATCGAGTCTACCCTTGATGTCACCATCAACCCATTGTTCGCTACATTGGTAACGTTGACCTCTTGTGATGTTGTAAATCCCTAGAAAATATTATCTCCTTGGGATGGAAATGAAGAGATATATTCATCTTCTTTAGTCTTTACTCTCAACACTCTTCTTTTGGTTGTGTGATTCGTGGGATGGGGATTCAAATGAAGCCTCTGCTAAAAACTAGAACACAAGCAAGGCACAACAAGAGAATTTGGTGGAAAAGGCTTTAAGCCATATTCAACACTTGTATTTATCTCATGATGTCAATATATAGTACATGAATTTGACCACTTCTAGATCTAGATCTCATTGATAACTCACCAATATATAATGACAACATATCATCAGTAGATAATGATGAAAAATCATAAGAAAGTGGTCTCAAACTTTGTGATTGTCTAGGGACTCATAGTCTAACATTCCTCCCCTCAGTCACAAGTATGAATAATTGTACTAGTAAGGCAACATGAACTAACTGGTATCATCTTTAATCTTCAATATGAAAATATTGAACTAAGCTTTGATGAAGATATGCTTGAAAAACCACCAATATGGATGTTGAATGGTTCATTTAAAATGAACTTTGAAAGAGAGTATAATTTATGGAAGTGAACAACTCCATGTCTAAACATTTCCATGGTAACTTGGTGAACAAATAGGATCACAATTCTACTATCAATGAACAAATAGGATTATCAAATCTCTCTCTGAATTTGTACATAATTAGGTGTTGAACAACATCCCAATGAATAGTTGATTTGATTGTAGATAGTCTATTGAGGAGACCAATTTCCATGTTAGAATTCCCAAATGTTGATTAAATTTTGATTGATAGGACTTTGAAACTTGAATCTGGACTATCATTATTGATATTTGGTAGTTCCCCCTGTCAGGTGCAAGGTGAGAATATTGTGAAATGGATCCAAGCTTGAGCTTTTGGATTCTTATGTGCTTCAATTGTTCATCATTGTATCTGGTGGTTTTGTTGGTCAACAACTAACTAATTTCATCAATGTTTGTGGTGGTTTTGGTTGACCACTAACCATTTTCAAAATACTCCTCATTAAAGGTGTGGGAGAGTATCTTGTTGTTTTATCAATGTACTCCCCCCTTTGAGGCGTAGAGAGTACCATCTTTGACTCGTGGTTGAATTCAAAAGATATGTAGAATTGGGACCCAATCATGCCCAAAAATATCATTTGGAATAACTATCTGAAAGTGTTTTGATTTTTGATTTTTCCATGAAACCGTGTCTTTACCTATGTCTTAACTAGATGGTAAGACATAATCAACTTCTTGACTTGTTGATTCCATTGCCAAGAACTTATCCAACCATAATGAATTGTTTTCTTAACGTTCTTCTTCTTCCGACATTTTTTTGAGAGATGTTTTATATTCCCACGATGAAGACAAATATGGAGATCAAAACAATATGTATCCATTTGACCAACTCTATGACAGTGCCATCACGTAAGTTTTTCCTGAACTGTACATTAACCTCATTAATTTCTACTTTTTTTTTATCAAGGAATCTTGCACTCACAAATTGAACCAGTTTAGAGTGATATGGGATCTAAAAATTGTTTTCTTTGTCATGTCCTAGGCCATGTTGATTTTTGTTGAACATCAATTCTTCCCAAGGTCTAACAATCATCTTGGAAATATCATTTTGTAATTCTCAATGTTGTTCTTTTGTATCTTCAAATTCGCATTTGTTGGTTTTGCTATCACTATGTGCTTCTTTTTATGACTTATCTTCAATAAGACTTTGCTTCTTCTTATGACTTATCTTCAATAAGACTTTGCTTCATCAATTTATTGTATGATTCTATATCATGACTCGGTAAGGAATCATCAACAATATCTTTTGTTGCCTATGTATCCACCATTAGGTCATGTGTATCACAAGTAGAGTTAACCATTTTCATTATGTATTTTGTGTCACAAGTTGTATCAACCTTTTGTATGAGGTCATCTATTACACAGGTAACATCCATCATTTGCATTAAGTCATTTTTGGCACATTTGGCATTGAACATGCTCTCAATTTGTTTCTCCTTCTAAACTAATGTTAACTCAAGTGCTTCAATCAATTGATCCTTCATATCAATTTGATTGTGAAGATCAATAACCCAATGATGTAATTCATGTTTGGAGTAATCTAATTCTTGATTTCTTGATTGGCGTTTTATAAACGGTTTCCTCCTTTACCCATTTTTTATTTTGAAATTGTCATGCTTGTTTGTATCATGCTTGCTTGCACTTGTTTCTTTTATATCATGCTCTCTTGCACTTGTTTCTTTTATATCACACTTGCTTGATTGTTGTCACACTTAGGGTGTTAGATACCACCTAGAATGCACCCCAACTTGTGATTTTTACAATGATTTTATAGCTTGACCTCATTCAATTTCAGATAGGCGTGTTTTACAACATGTCTTTTTGTAATTCCTCTCTTTGAACAAATCAATGACTTAGTTCAATCTTAACCCTATACTTCAATTTCAATGAACAATAAACTATTGACTAAAAAACACCTGAATTGAAAACTATGGATCAATTGAAGCATATTTTACATGAACCATATATAGTTATGACCTTTGAATTTTTTTACAATGAAAATTTGAGGAATACACAACTTTTTTCCTTCTTACATGAGATTACACATTGTTTTGTGGATGTTTGATTTGATATTTCACTTTGGTCAATTATTTATGCTTTATTTTACCATGTGTGTTGTGACAAAATGCAATTAAGTGCTAAAACTAGACATGAAACAGAATATCACAAATCCAAATTCATACACAATCTCACAAGTACAATGTGTACCTTGGACCCCTTATTTTGGTTTCCATTAGGACACCACCATGACAGATAGAGAACCTTCTTTACAAATTTTTCAAATATTTCCTTGAAAAATGACTTGCTCAAAGAACAACTTAGAGCAAAAGACATAAAATTCTCCCAAATACCACCGATGGTAATTATCATGAATCCCAAATTTTGCTTTTAGTAATACCACCAATGGTAATTATAATGAAAAAACACTTTTAAATATGGACTACATGTGGGGTTATCTTTTCTTCTTTTAGGAACGCATTCATTTTGTCCAACCAGTCAATCACATGCACGAGTATATTTTCTCTTTCCTTGGGCTCTGGATTCTCTTGCGTATGGACTTGTCGTTTTCTTAACCAGTTATTGATGAGTCTAATCAACCCAAAACTGCTCGGACTGAAACGACCTACCTCCTATTTCAACGATTTTGTACAGAGTTACTACAATGGTGACTTTCCAGATTGCTTCATTTAGAACAAATCTTCAAATAAATATTTTGGATCCATCATATTCTGTGGATTAATAGCCTTGC
>JZKD02S2083264.1:143103-195108 GCA_000966675.3 Picea glauca | reverse complement strand
TTGTCCACGTTCATTATCTCCGGTCGAGAGTCTCGATTGTTAGGAGAATATTGGACAAATTTGTGGCAGCTCATGGACACCAAGATGGGGAGGAGCATTGCTTTCCATCCACGGGCTGACAGACAGGCAGAGGTGGTAAACAATACGTTGGTCCAGTTGCTTCAAGGATATTGTATCCAACATCCTAAGTCATGGGATGATCTGTTACTGCATGCCCAACCTATGTATAATCAAGTCATGTATTATTTCACTCAAGATTCTCTAGTTGAGACTTGTCTTGGGTATTTACCTAAGATCCCCTTGGACTTTTTGTATGGGAAAGATGTCAAGGAGAGAGATGCAGCATGCAAGTTCATTCAGAGGATTCAACAGGTTAGCCAAGCAGTCAAGGAGAAGATGGAGGAAGATGTCATCCTAGATCGAAGACTGAGGAATTCACGCAGGAATGACATTACTTATCTTCAAGTACGCCTAAGGGGTACACAATCCAGCAAGGCATGGTGGATTGAGAAGGAAAGAGTGAGGGAGAAATCCCCTCACTTACTAGTTGATTGATGAAAGCTTTTGGTGGTCCAAAAATCTCTCAGTGGGAAGGTGTGATCCAAAAAGGATCCAGAGAAGGCTAAGAATAACTTAGAACTCACAAAAGCAACTTAGAACGCTCAGAATGGCTCCAGCAGACAGAGAAAGGGAAAAAATTTGAAGTTCCCAAAACTTAGCTAAAACGGAATGATCACGAAGAGCACGTCGCGATATTTATAACAGCGCAAATGGATCATCAAACAGAGTTACGGTTTGAAATATATTCGCGATCAAAGTTGCGGTCAAACAGGGCCAGTCAGCAGGGGACTCATCATCATCTGTACTATTAACATCAGCAGCTGAGATGGAAGGGTGATGTCATCGTATGGGATGTTGATGTCAGCGTTCCACATGGAAGCACCAGAGGCTACCACATGTCATCCGCCAATGGACTTTTCAGGGGTCCATGTCGACCAATAGAAAAGTGCCACATGGCACACCCTAGCGATGCCATGTGGCACCATCCAAGAAGCACCACGTGTCAGTACGAAGTGACAGAGTAGCCACATCAACGTACAGGTGAGTGTATCAGTGGGAGCCATGTGGCCCAATCATTGGGCGACACGTGGCAGCCCAGAAATGCCCAATGTTGGCCCGTGAACGAATTTCGTTTTAAAAAAAAATGGTGGGTCCACCAAATCTGGTGGACCACGCCAATTTTAAATAATCATTGGAGAACCTTCTAGCGTGTCGCTAAACTTAGCGGAGAAACAGATACATAGTATCATATATATATATATATATATATATATATATATATATATATATATAACAAACAACCAAAATGGAGTCTGGTGGGTTCGACCTGGGAACCTCTGCCTTACCCAACGCCTTTATAACTTTTCCATAACCAACGCGCCACCGGTGTTGCTTGGTATTATCCACCGGTTTTATTATTTAAAAAACAACAATTTTCCCAGAGTCGGGGGGAGGCGCGACCGTAACGTACAACCGCATGCACGACTCACAAGGCAAAGACTATCATAATTGTAGGTTGTAGAGGGCACAGAAACCGAGTCAAAATTCATCTTGGGCCTGGGAGTGCCAGAGTCGGATCGAAGTGTGGAGACGATCATTTCTGGGTAATTCGACGCCACAAATCCAATGGTGATGTATGTTTTCTGATCTGAGCATTATTTCTGCAGCTTGATTTCAGAATGAGGTATATTCATGTATTTGCCAAATTCTTTTGCTAAGTTAATGAAAGAGCCTACCCATTTGAGAGCAGGACCCGAAGACATAGTCCACCAGGGACGAACTCCATTATCAAGTTTGTGTGTTCAGATCTTATGTTTATGTCTCTTTATTTTCAAGTTTTCCCTTCTTTAATGGTGCACTTTAATTTATGCTTATTTAATGCAATTATTTATAAGTCACGGTGATTTGGTCAAACATATGTACCTTCTCCTTAAGTGTTGGTTCTCTTCTTGGATTTGCACATTGATGGCCTTTAGTCCTTCAAATATTTCTCTCTTAGTGATGTACCCATGCTAGGTTTGTGTTCTCTTCAAAGTACTAGTCGATGCTTCAAGGTCAAGGATTCAATTTATCTAATACCAATATGATCCATAAGCGTGGGACTTATAATCCACACGTCTCACCAAAACTAATCATTTGTTGAGATGAAATTTGTTCTCTACAATCTCTGCTCGGTATTGGTTACAAGTCTTCTATTCTTGGTGTAATATGCACATGAAACAACCAACTAACAATGCAATAATATTCAGAACTCTGAGTTTAAGTCTCTCAGTTGTTAATCACCAAATAGACATACAAGAAATGGTTTTGACTTCTCGATCTAGAGACACTCAAGATTCTCGTCAATGGAATGAATGGACAACTATGTCTATTACTCAACACAAGAACAACACCAACAAATCAACACGTCACTCTTGCTCTGCTCACTCTAGCAGCACTCAATATTCTCATCAATGGAATGAATGGAAAACTATGTCAATTACTCAACATAAGATCAACACCAAAAAATCAAAACAATGTTCTTGATTCTCTTTTGGATAGAAGGCACAATCATTTGATTACAAATTTGAAGTATATGGTTGAGCTGAGTCAAAGAGTGCTAGGCTCAAATTGGAAAAGAGATTATTGTAGCTCAATATTTCTATGTTGAACAGTTAGATAATGTTATAATTTATGCCCAATTGTGTGGTTGTATAAATGCTCAAACAACACATACCCAATTTAAAGCAATCAATTATAAATATATACAGGTTCATGTGTATTGAATGTGCAATCATAGAACCTTCAAATATGTTTTCACCATCTCTGTCAAGCAACTTAATTTAATGGCCCCTTCATACCTCTATGCATATGAGCAATAACAAGGGACAACTAATTTTACAATTACAAAGCATTAACCCATGAATCAAAGACTTCAAGAATGGTCCCAATGCATGGCCATGGATTTTACACCACATCCAAATAGAGAACGAGTTGTATATTTACTTTGTTAATCAAATAACAATAAGCTAGGTTTGTGTGGAGAACTCAAACCAACATTCACACTTCCATATAAACAATAATAAGCTATGTGTGCATGGACTGCTCAAACCAACATTCACATTTCCAAAAAATTAATTACCAGTAGTCACAATGGAACATTCCATACACGATATCGTTTTCTTCCAATGTTCCCCAAGCATTAATGCAAATATTTATTCAAAGGTAGGGAAACAAGTTAATTGTCATAGTGTATATATTCAAATGGAGAACAACATTCTAGAAGGAATAGTTGATAAAAAAAAGTGTGTTAATTAGCATGCAATTTAATTTGCAACACCCATTGGAGAAATCTCGAAAACTCCAAATCACTTCAAATTTAAAGGGTAGAAACAACTTAAATGGTAAATTACTCTTTAGGTTTAATAAGGGAAGAAATGTTTCAATGACACCACAAGACAAAACATGTTTATGCCATCTCTTGTCATCCCATACAACATACAATTTGAAAATGCATTCATATATTTTAATTGCCTATGTATGACTATACAATGAAATAAAGAACATTGGTTGTGGGCTCTCTTGACCACACAAATTTCAGAGAATGAAAAATGCTCAAGTTATTATCCTTGTTTCCCAAGTCAATTTGCATAGAATACCAAGCATATAATGCATTGAGAAATTGAATGGGTTGAGAAATCGAATTGTATATAGAATACATCGAAGGGATATGAGGTAGCAAGAAATCAATTTCGATAACCTAATTACTTCATATGCAGCCCATACAAAATTCCCACGAATCNTTTCATTTTGAATCATCTTGTACTTGAACATTTAAGTGGGGTAAAAGGAGGTTGCCCCCTCGAAGAGGCTTATTATCTAAAATTCTCTCTTTTTCAAGGCATTGAGTACTTTTTTTGAAGATTTTCTATGCTATATTGATATTTGGTTCCTAACAGGGTGACATCATCATATGGGATGTTGATGTCAGCATGCCATGTGGAAGTACTAGAGGCTTCCACGTGTCACCCACCAATGGACTTTTCATGGGTCCATGTGGACCAATAGAAAAGCACCATGTGGTACCCCCGGAGACGCCACGTGGCACCATCTGAGAAGCACCACGTATCATTACGAAGTTACAGAGTAACCATGTTAGCATATAGGTGGGTGTATCAGTGGGTGCCACATGGCCCAATCATCGGGCAACACATGGCAGCTCGTAAATGCCCAATGTTGGCCCGTGAATGAAATTTGTTTTAAAAAGAAAAAAATGGCGGGTCCGCCAAATCTGGCAGACCGCGCCAATTTTAAATAATCGTTGGAGAACCTTCTAGCGGTTCACTAAACTTAGTGGAGAAGTGGATACATTGTACCATATATATATAACAAACAACCAAAATGGAGTTTGGTGGGTTCAACCCTGAAATCTCCACCTTACCCAACACCTTTATAACTCTGCCATAACCAATGCGCTACCAGTGTTGCTTGGTATTATCTGTCGATTTTATTATTTAAGAAAACAATAATTCACCCAGAGCCAGGGGGGAGGCGTGACTGTACCATATGACTATGGGCATGGATTACGAGGCATAGACTGTCATAATTGCAGGTTGCAGAGGGCACAAAAATCGAGATAGAATTCATCTTGGGCCTAGGAGTGACAGAGTCGGATTGAAGCATGGAGATAGTCATTCTTGGGTAATTCGACACCACGAATCCAGTGGTGATGTCTGTTTTCTGATCTGAGCATTATTTCTATAGCTTGATTTCAGAATGAGGTATATTCATGTATTTTTCAAATTCTTTTGTTGAGTTAATGAAAGAGACTACCCATTTGAGAGAAGGACCTAGAGACGTAGTCCATCAGGGACGAACTCTGTTATCAAGTTTTTGTGTTCAGATCTGATGCTTATGTCTCTTCATTTTTAAGTTTTCCCTTCTTTAATGATGCACTTTAATTTATGCTCATTTAATGCAATTCTTTATAAGTCACGATGAAAAGATCCTGGATCATGTTGGTATCAGAGCAGTAATTTATGCTCATTTAATGCAATTCTTTATAAGTCACGATGAAAAGATCCTGGATCATGTTGGAATCAGAGCAGTCATATTTGACTTGAATTGTTGAGTGTGAATGCTTACTAGGGCCAAGCATAAGCAGGGTGAAGGAACTCTAAAGACTTTCAATCCCGAAGTTGGTCGTGTATCTAGAAGGAAGAAAATGGTAGAAGACAAGCGTGATGAACAAGAGAAAAACTTTTACATGGTCTTTTATCACATGTTAGAAATGGTCGAGCGAATGTATGGAGATTAAGAGAAGAGGATGAAGAATAAAGGGAAGAAAAAGGAAGCACATGCATATCATGATGCTTTGGTAAACCAAGGGGTTGGAGGAGATCCTCTTGAGCCTTCGTCTTCAACTTCGAGTTATAGTTCTTCTTCCTCTGAGCATTCTCATCATTCTCATCATTCTAGCCATAAAGCCTCTTTTAAGAAACCATTATTAAATCTTGATGTAAAATATGCTTTACCTATGTTTAATGGAGATGTTAATCCTGAAAATCTAGATAACTGGATCCGACAGATTGAATTGTATTGTCGTGTCCAGCATATTGATGAAGAGGATGTTAAAGTGCAACTGGCTTCTCTTCAGTTGGAAGGCACCATTCTCGTATGGTGGGAGACCAAGATTTAGGACAGAAGTAAGTGTGGTAATATTCTATCCTCATGGTTGGAATTTAAATCAACGATAAGGAAGCAATTTTATCCATTAGGATATTTACATAAAGCAATGATGGAATGGAAAACTTTAAGGCAAAGTAAAGGTCAAACGGTCCAAAGTTTCACAGAGGAATTTAGGAAGAAAGCACTTGCACTAAAAATTCCTTTAGATTCCTATGAAACGTTAATGAAGTATATTGGCGCACTTCACAGTTATATTCGTCATACTTTACTATTGTTTAACCCCACCAGTCGTGATGAAGTTTGTGTGCAAGCCACTCACCTTGAAAGAAGGGGTAAGAATGGAAAGGATGAAAATCCATTCAAGCACTCTAAAAACCATTTCAACGGGAAAGGAAATGGGAAGGACAAGAGGAGAGTTGCAGCAAAGAAGGAAGAAGGAAAACCCTCTTGCAACCATTGTGAGAAAACTGGTCATGATAGTGAACATTGTTGGAAACTACATCCAGAGTTAAGGCCAAAGCAGTTTGGAGGCAAGGGGAAGCCAAAGACCATTGCTACAGTACAATGTGATCTTGGTTATGATTCAAGTGACGAAGAAAGGATCGCAGCAGTTGGGATTCAAGGTAAAGATTCCTTTTATTCATGTTCAAGTTCTTTAAATGAATCACATGATGATGATAAAAGGAGAAGTGCACTATTCCACATAAGAGTTGTATCGAAACATATGAAGATAGATACAATATTTGATCCAGGTTCCCAAGTCAATTTAATATCAGAGACACTTGTTAAGAAATTAGAATTAACCACAAGACCTCACCATAAACCTTACCCTCTCGACTGGGTATCTGATACAGCAAAGTTAAATGTCACTAAGCAGTTTAGATTGAGGTTTTCTATTGCTTCTAAGATGATATATGAAGTGGATCTAGATGTGGTTCCTTTGGATGTTTGTGGTTTTGTATTAGGGAGTCCCTATCTATATGATAGAAAGGCTATCTTCTTTCAGAATGAAAACAAATACCATCTTACAAAATATGGAGTGGAATACATCATTAAAGCTCAAAGCATAAAGGACAAATCAACACTTGTTAGTTCAGGCCAAGTAAAAAGAGTTATAAACACTAACAAGAATCTTGTACTCACGATTATAAAGGGGGAATGCCATGATAATTCTGATGTTGTTAATGATCTTGATCCTTTACATAAGAATGAATTTCTTGAGATGAGACAAGTCTTTCAGTGGGAAGGCATCCAGCATAAGACCTTCGACACTTTAAAGATCAGCATTGTGCCAATGCTTGCCTTACCTGCCTTCAGCATCCATGCAAGTTTGAGACCAGTTCCAGTACCAATGTCATAAGGAAAAACATGCTTTTTAGATCTCCTACAGTTACATCTATTATTTTGAATAATGTTTCCTTAGCTCATATCAATAATGATGGATGGTATACTATTGATGAAATCTTCAAAGATGTATGTGGGATCTTCCAGGGTTTGTAGGTGAAGAATTTTTTTGTAGGACAACTTACTCCACCATTTGAGTAAACCTCGCTTTCCTTCCTACAGGGAATTAAATGTAACTAAAGAATATTTTGTTGCAGTTGTACTTAGACATTTGGGGATTGTAATGTATTTACAGGGATGGCATTTGCCTCGAAGGAAAGTACTTGTAACCACTATTATAAAGGAATGTGTGTTGTACTTTTGTAAGCCCACTATTGAAAGACTAGGGGTGTACACACCAGTTTCTATTTCTTCTTATCCTTGGGAAAGTTTTTCAGTGGATTTTGTAAGGGGATTACCTATGTCTAGTATGAGTCATGTCTACTTATGTGTAGTAGTGGATAGGTTATGTGACAAGCAGGTTGCTCATTTGTTATCCCAATATGTAAGGGTCCATTTTGGGTTGTCCACGTTCATTATCTCTGGTCGAGAGTCTCAATTGTTAGGAGAATATTGGACAAATTTGTGGCAGCTCATGGACACCATGATGGGGAGGAGCATTGTTTTCTATCCACAGGCTAACAGACAGGCAGAGGTGGTAAACAATATGTTGGTCCAGTTGCTTCAAGGATATTGCAGCCAACATCCTAAGTCATGGGATGATCAATTACTGTATGTCTAGCCTATGTATAATCAAGTCATGTATTATTTCACTCAGGATTCTCCAGTTGAGACTTTTCTTGGGTATTTACCTAAGATCCCCTTGGACTTGTTGTATGGGAAAGATGTCAAGGAGAGAGATGCAGCCTGCAAGTTCATTCAGAGGATTCAACATGTTAGCCAAGCAGTCAAGGAGAAGATGGAGGAAGATGTCATCCTAGAGCGAAGACTGAGGAATTCATGCAGGAATGACATTACTTATCTTCGAGTACGCCTAAGGAGTACACAATCCTGCAAGGCATGGCGGATCGAGAAGGAAAGAGTGAGGGAGAAATCCCCTCACTTACCAGTTGATTGATGAAAGATTTTGGTGGTCCAAAAATCTCTCAGTGGGAAGGTGTGATCCAAAAAGGATCTAAAGAAGGCTAAGAATAACTCAAAACTCACAGAGGCAACTTAGAATGCTCAGAATGGCTCCAGCGGACAAAGAAAGGGAAAAAATTCAAAGTTCCCAAAACTCAGCTAAAATGGAATGACCGTGAAGAGAACGTCATGATATTTCTAACAGTGCAAACGGATCATCAAACGGAGTTACGGTTTGAAAGATATTCACGGTCAAAGTTGCGGTCAAACAGGGTCAGTCAGCAGGGGACTCATCATCATTTGTATTGTTAACGTCAGTAGCTGAAATGGAAGGGTGATGTCATCATATAGGATGTTAATGTCATCATTCCACATGGAAGCACCAGAGGCTGCCACATTTCATCTGCCAATGGACTTTTTAGGGGTCCATGTGGACCAATAGAAAAGTGCCATGTGGCACACCTTGGCGATGCCACATGGCACCATCCAAGAAGTGCCATGTGTCAGTATGGAGTGAAAGAGTAGCCAAATCAATGTACAGGTGATTGTATCAGTCGAAGCCATGTGTCCCAATCATCGAGCGACATGTGGTAGCCCAGAAATGACCAATGTTGGCCCATGAACGAATTTCATTTTTAAAAAAAATGGTGGGTCCGCCAAATCTGGTGGACCACGCCAATTTTAAATAATCATTGGAGTACCTTCTAGCAGGTCGCTAAACTTAGCAGAGAAACGTATACATTGTACCATATATATATATATATATAACAAACAACCAAAATGGAGTCCGGTGGGTTCGACCTGGGAACCTCCACCTTACCCAACGCCTTTATAAATCTGCGATAACCAACGCGCCACTGGTATTGCTTGGTATTATCCACTAGTTTTATTATTTAAAAAACAACAATTCGCCCAGATTTGGGGGGATCCATGACCATAACGTACGACTGCATGCACAGATTACAAGGTAGAGACTGTCATAATTGCAGGTTGCAGAGGGAACGAAAACCGAGACAAAATTCATCTTGGGCCTGGGAGTGCCAAAGTCATATCGGAGAGTGGAGACAGTCATTTTTAGGTAATTCGATGCCACAAATCCAATGGTGATGTATGTTTTCTGATCTGAGCATTATTTCTGCAGCTTGATTTCAGAATGAGGTATATTCATGTATTTGCCAAATTCTTTTGCTAAGTTAATGAAAGAGCCTACCCATTTGAGAGTAGGACCCGGAGACGTAGTCCACCAGGGACGAACTCCACTATCAAGTTTTTGTGTTCAGATCTGATGTTTATGTCTCTTCATTTTCAATTTTCCCTTCTTTAATGATGCACTTTAATTTATGCTCATTTAATGCAATTATTTATAAGTCACGATGATTTGGTCAAACATATGTACCTTCTCCTTAAGTGTTGGTTCTCTTCTTGGATTTTCACATTGATGGCATGTAGTCCTTCAAATATTTCTCTCTTAGTGATGTACCTATGCTAGGTTTGTGTTCTCTTCAAAGTACTAGTCGATGCTTCAAGGTCAAGGATTCAATTTCTCTAATACCAATATGATCCATAAGCGTGGGACTTATAATCCACACATCTCACCAGCACTAATCATTTATTGAAATGAAATTTGTTCTCTACAATCTATGCTCGGTATTGGTTACAATTCTTCTATTATTGGTGTAATATGCACATGAAACAACCAACTAACAATGCAATAATAATCAGAACTATAAGTTTAAGTTTCTCAGTTGTTAATCACCAAATAGACATACAAGAAATAGTTTTGACTTCTCGCTCTAGCGACACTCAAGATTCTCGTCAATGGAATGAATGGACAACTATGTCTATTACTCAACAGAAGAACAACACCAACAAATCAACACATCACTCTTGCTCTGCTCACTCTAGCAGCACTCAATATTCTCATCAATGGAATGAATAGATATGTCAATTACTCAACATAAGAACAACACCAACAAATCAAAACAATGTTCTTGATTCTCTTTTGGATAGAAGGCACAATCATTTGCTTACAAATTTGAAGCATATGGTTGAATTGAGTCAAAGAGTGCTAGGCTCAAATTGGAAAAGAGATTATTGTAGCTCAATATTTCTATCCTCAACAGTTAGATAATGTTATAATTTATGCCCAATTGTGTGGTTGTATAATGCTCAAACAACACATACCCAATTTAAAGCAATCAATTATAAATATATGCAGGTTCATGTGTATTGAATGTGCAATCATAGAACCTTCAAATATGTTTTCACCATCTCTGTCAAACAACTTAATTTAATGGCCCCTTCATACCTCTATGCATATGAGCAATAACAAGGGACAACTAATTTCACAATTACAAAGCATTAACCCATGAATCAAAGACTTCAAGAATGGTTCCAATGCATGGCCATAGATTTTACACCACATCCAAATAGAGAACGAGTTGTATATTTACTTTGTTAATCAAATAACAATAAGCTAGGTTTGTGTGGAGAACTCAAACCAACATTCACACTTCCATATAAACAATAATAAGCTATGTGTGCATGGACTGCTCAAACCAACATTCACATTTCCAAAAAATTAATTACCAGTAGTCACAATGGAACATTCCATACACGATATCGTTTTCTTCCAATGTTCCCCAAGCATTAATGCAAATATTTATTCAAAGGTAGGGAAACAAGTTAATTGTCATAGTGTATATATTCAAATGGAGAACAACATTCTAGAAGGAATAGTTGATAAAAAAAAGTGTGTTAATTAGCATGCAATTTAATTTGCAACACCCATTGGAGAAATCTCGAAAACTCCAAATCACTTCAAATTTAAAGGGTAGAAACAACTTAAATGGTAAATTACTCTTTAGGTTTAATAAGGGAAGAAATGTTTCAATGACACCACAAGACAAAACATGTTTATGCCATCTCTTGTCATCCCATACAACATACAATTTGAAAATGCATTCATATATTTTAATTGCCTATGTATGACTATACAATGAAATAAAGAACATTGGTTGTGGGCTCTCTTGACCACACAAATTTCAGAGAATGAAAAATGCTCAAGTTATTATCCTTGTTTCCCAAGTCAATTTGCATAGAATACCAAGCATATAATGCATTGAGAAATTGAATGGGTTGAGAAATCGAATTGTATATAGAATACATCGAAGGGATATGAGGTAGCAAGAAATCAATTTCGATAACCTAATTACTTCATATGCAGCCCATACAAAATTCCCACGAATCAATGAGGGGAGTATATGCTAATACACGGAGTTGGAATTAGCAATCTAGTTGAAAAGATGTAACAACTCTATCATTACAAATTTTGATCTCACTGAACTTAATGAATGGATGGTCTAAGGTTCATAGCTATTTCGGTTATGAAAACAATCAACAATAAGTAATCTCAAGCAAGAATAACCATAATACAATAATAAATTCTCACAACAATTTAACACGGAGAACTGCAATGCTATCCTATAGAGATCATATAGAGTAAAATCAATTACATTATTGACACAAAGATTTTATCTTAGAAATCCAAACAAGAAAATCAACAATGTGGGTTCATGGCTCTCTAGTACATTCAACAAGTTACATAGCAAAAGTTATATTCTCCATCCTCTCATCTTTTCCCCCATAAGACACTTTGTGAGTCGATTTCCAATAGGATATAAGAAGTAAGTAGTGTAGGGGTAAAGGGGATACCAAGTGTCCTTATCTTTTAATTTCCCATTACCCATCATTCTTATCTCTTATTTCATCTTTTTCTCATTCATTTTTGTTAGAATATAGAATATTGTGCTCATTTTACCATTGACGATACCCTCGTCACCCAACCATAGGTCGAAGCCTCCCTCTGAGCACCTTAACCTTGACTGAGAATTACTCTGGAAGCAAACCCTAGGCTAGATAGCCAAACAAGGTGTAGCGCATCTTCCTCCAAGGATAGTGCACCAACAATAGTTAATCAGATAGTCCAAACCCTAGCCAAGAGATAGTCCAAGCCAATACTGAAAACTAGTTGTTGTTGTAGCTACACCTGCAACCCTCCTCCACATGTGTGCACCAAACTAGGAACTGCAGTGCGCACCAACTAGGAACTGTAGTGCGCACCAACTGGGAACTGCAATTCTGAGATGTGTCAAAATGAGAACTGGCGCCCTGTATTTATACTGGTTCTGCCAGATTTGTTGGGGCCGACTTCTCCTTCTAGATATGTGTCTTTTCAGTATATTATTATTATTTCTAGCTGACTTCTTCTCTTGGAGGCTAATAACCTAATATTAGTTATCTTCTTGAGCCGACAAGACTTCTAGGGTTATTAGCCAACTCATTAGGGTTTTCTCTTGCTTTCTGGAGTCTTCTATTCTCGTAAGGTTCACACATGGAGGTAAATACCTCCCGTAGCTACCATAATATTAACACTCCCTTCTAGCTAGGGAGGTATTATAGGTAATGGTCTTGAGCACAAAAACATACCATTTACCCGATAGCATCAATATAGTCGTCTAGACTATCTCATGACTAGATCATGAGCATCACCATCACCATCAGCTGCATCATCTCTCGAAACCATACTTCATCTGAGTAATTAGACATGATGYTGAATAAGTCACTCACACCATAGAGTGATACAAGAGCCACTCTTATAATCTAGAGGAGTAAATGCTCTGAACCAATTTCCATCTGGAAAATCTCTGTTCATCATTTGTCTGGATGGTGATTACAAAAATAGAACACAATTGTGTCTATTCATAGTAGTACATAACTACAATCCAATGGTTCACTACCACACCAAGTAACACACAAGTACTTGATCAGTAACGTATAGTCACAAACAGTGGAACATATCCACCACAATGGTGTTCATATACTGTCATACAGTGTTCATAACAAACATCTGATAGCAACCTGCATAGAAAAAATGTTATGATATGTACTGAATTATTTGGGCCAATCTTTCACTCACATATGTGAGCTTTGAAATAATATCTACCTCACGAACAGTGGAACATATCCACCACAGTAGTCTATATCTATTGTCTTCATAACAAACATGTGATAGCAAACTACACAGAAACAATGTTATGATATAAACTGAATCATCTAGGCCAATATTTCACTCATGTCTGTGAGATATGAAAGAATATATACCCTCAGAGTAGAACAATGAGATATCTAGACTATTCTTCTCAAACAAGGAAGAATAATTGTCCTGTCTTCTGAACCTGGACCATTCCCCACCCTGGGCCATTCTTCCTACACTAATCAAAGTGCACCCTAGAGAGAATGTATAACCCTAAGGAATGTTGAGTCTGGACCATTCCCCTGTTAACCACAAGAGGAAAATATTGTCCTATATCAACCTCCAAAACGGACCATTCCTCATGTTAACCACAATGAGAAATCGTTGTCCGGCGAGGCGAGCTAGTCTTCTTGAGTAACCCTCAAGAAGAGAGACTGCCCTAGACCACTCCCCATGTTAACCACAATGGAAATTCACTGTCTATGATACATCAGCAATCAGACTACTTCCCATGTTAACCACAATGGAAAGTGATTGTCCATCAGAAGTCTCAATCCACTTCCCAAACAAGAAAACATTTGTCCAAAATGGACTATTTTTCAATTTTAAAGAATGAATGTGTTCAATAATGTTTTCAGTGCTCCCTCCTAACTTGGAGAGTCATTTCTTCCTTTTTCAATAAGAAGGAAGTTGTTTCCACGAGATCCAGCTTGAGAACGCAAACTCTTTCATCTTGGATAGAAGCTTTACCAAAATGTCTACTTATATGTTCATCTATGGAGATATGTATTGGAGAGATCATTTTCTCCTTTCTGGACTTCATCATGGATAATGTAATCCTTGATTTTAATTGTACTTTAGTCTGGAACACTATGAAGGCTTCATGTAGATCTGAACAATAGAGTATATCATAGTTGGAAAACTGGAACATATCAATGTGGTACTTCTTATGTTGTCATGAGATCTGATCTACTGAGTAATCATCTTGATGTTATAGGGAATCTTCACCACACTTATGCTATGCACTGGAGGCTCTTCCACCAAGTTATCTTCTTCTATTTGCATACAAGGGTCTCTTTCTGGTATGCCTCAAAGTCTTGAGATTTCTCTTCATACGCTCTTTATTCAATTTCTCTGGAGAAAATTCTTTATATTCATCTGATGTAGAACTCCAACTCATGGATGTTGCGGATGATATAATGACTCATGTGGAGATAATTCTGGTGTACTGGAACAAGTAATCATCATAGTCTTCTCTTTCCATTTGGGAGAACCTCTAGTTCTAGATCTTTGCAATGCTATCATTCCTAAGTCTTCCATACACTGTTCTTCATCACGACTTTCAGTTCCTCTGCTTGATTTTTTTTATTGAGTTTAAATCAGTCTGACAGTCTTATGATTCTTGATACAATGACTAGTTGTTATGGATTTTCTTTCTTTCTTGGAATCTTCATGTGTTTCTTTAGTTCTCAGGTATTATAGATTCCATGCCCTAGAGATTTCATTTCTTCCTTTCATCATAGGATCACGGATCTGGATGGACAACCAGGAATTCTTTAAGGCTTCTCTTCGAAGAAGTCTTCTTCTGTGGTTGAACTGAACACGTACTGTCTTTCATGGTTGCTACCATGGATATATATATATTTCATCATCTTCAATGGATCATAGGATTAGCTCCCTCCTAACCCTTGCTTCATGTAGGGGTGCATATAATCGGCTCCCTCCGTCTAACAAAGTCCACGCTTCCATCTGCATCCTTATTGTCTTATGCAATATATAATTGGCTCTCTTGTCTAACAGAGTCCATGCTTCTGTTTTGTTATCTTCTACAAAACGTCATAAGTCTTTTTCCAATTTCCTCTCAGTTGTTGACTTCTTTCTATCTTTGCTTCTTCTAAGTCTTTTCATGATTGATTCAGCTTAATAGATTTCACATGATTTGTATTTCATCATTTCATGTGTATTATCTAATTATATCCATTTTCATCTTGTTTGTTCTTCCATAGGTATAGTTCTTCTTGGAACACATTATCTTCCAAGAGATAGATATACAAGATATGTACAAAGACGATGCAAACAATATATGTACAAGAAATAAGGAGAGTGTTGTTACCTTTTTAGAAGAAGAAGTCTCTTCCATCCTACTTAGTCTTCTTTGTAGGTTCCTTTTCTTCGGAAATCGATGCTTCGTGTTTCTCCTTCCTTTTCTTTAGCTCGAGACACTAATTCTTGTAGTGACTGTACTTTTGACAGTTGAAGCATTGTACTTTTGAAATGTCTTTCTCTTAATTTGGCTTCCTCCTTGAGCCAAACTTCCTTTTGTTCCTGAAGTTCTTGAATCTTGTTGCGAAGGCTTGATCATCGTACTTCTTTTGGGGTTTCTCTTTTGCATTGATCCTTGATTCTTCTTGAGCACAACAAGTCCAAAGTTCTTCAAATGTCGGGTACTCCTTTCTTGTGTTCATGCTTGCGGCAAATGCATCCCATGTCTTGAGAAGACCATTGAGTACTATGTTCACCAATTCCTTCTCTGAAGTGATCTCTTCAATAGCTTGTAGTTGATCTCTTAACTGGGACATTCTTACAAATTATGATGTTATGTTGTCATCATCATTCATCTTCATGTCACGGAACTCATTCTTCAGACTCATAATTTGTCCAATGTTTCTGACTGAGAAGAGATTTGTTAGGGCATCGTACATCTTCTTCGATGAGTCAAGATGGGAGATGTAGGGTATAAAGTGGTATTTTATGGAATCCACTATGATACTCATGGCATTGATGTCAACATATTTGAACTTCTCCATAGTTGCAATGTTATACGGTTCCTTCTCTTCTCCTTCCTCAAACTCTGGCTTCACAATCTTTCCTTTCACGATATCCAGTACTTTATTCTTGGAAAGGATGAGGTCAATCCTTGTCTTCCACACTCTGAAGTTAGAGGCTCCATCTAACTTGTTCTCAGACTTCATAGAGTTAGTCATGGCCGCTTGACTTGGTCAAACCCTAGATTTGATCAAAAATTCAAACCTCATGTCTTGGCTTGCTGAGAGTATCAGGAGATGCGTTAGGCTAGGGTGCACTGATCTGTCTGGAGATTAGGTCAATCTCTTCACTTAAGTTTCTTCAACAAGAGGTTTAGGGTTTCTGCAACTGCTCCTGCTAGTAACCCTAGCGGCAGTGTCTTGGGAGTTGTTTCTACTAGTAACCCTAGCGGCAGTTCCTCAACGAGCTCAATATCCTGGCGGCTATGTTTCCTTCCAGTGTTTAGACTAAATGAAGGAGGTGTGGATCCATAACTTGTTAGAATATAGAAGATTATGCTCGTTTTACCATTGACGATACCCTCGTCACCTAACCATGGGTTGAAGCCTCCCTCTAAGCACCTTAACCTTGACTGAGAATTACTCCAGAAGAAAACCCTAGGCTAGATAGCCAAACAAGGTGTAGCGCATCTTCCTCCAAGGATAGTGCACCAACAATAGCTGATCAGATAGTTTAAACCCTAGCCAAGAGATAGTCCAAGCCAATACTATTGTTGTTGCACCTGCACCTACAACCCTCCTCCACATGTGCGCACCAAACTGGGAACTGCAGTGCACACCAACTGGGAACTGCAATTCTGAGATGTGTCAAAATGAGAACTAGCGCCCTATATTTATACTGGTTCTGCCATATTTGTTGGGGCCGACTTCTCCTTCTGGATATGTGTCTGTTCAATATATTATTATTATTTCTAGCTGACTTCTTCTCTTGGAGGCTAATAACCTAATATTAATTATCTTCTTGAGCCGACAAGACTTTTAGGGTTATTAGCCAACTCATTAGGGTTTTCTCTTGCTTTCTGGAGTCTTCTATTCTCGTCAGGTTCACATGTGGAGGTAAATACCTCCCGCAACTACCATAATATTAACAATTTTTCCTTCTCTTTCATTCAATTTTTTAATTTGTTCAACCCTCAATTTCATCAATTCCTTGTGTGTATTGTGTCACCTTAACCTTTTATTGTTTTATTTAGATCCATTTCTGATCACTCTTATATAAACTTTTAAACTATAGTTCTATTAAATAACATTATATTATAATAAATAATTATATAGCAAGCTTTTACAAATACAATAACATTTATTAATTGGCAATAACAAAAAAGATCGATGTAACAATCTTTTATCAACCTAATTTCATAGTTAACCTAATTGTTTTATAGCTACATATATTATATTAATAATAACAACAACAACAATCTAATTTTAAGGTCATGACCAAGCCAGATACGAAATTGGTGTATGAGACCCCTTTGTTTGTGGGACAAAGGACCCCCTCTGCCAAGTGATTTGACTAGTAAAGTCTACGGAGGTATACATACCCTAACCCCCCTTTGGATTTGAACTTGTTACCTCTTAGGAGGAAACACATGTTCTTAACCATTAGGCCCACTCATATTGTAACATATGATCAATGTCACTCTTGTTTGACTATTTTTGTCCTTATGGTGAACTTGATTCTTGGTTCAAAATGTCAAAAATATCTAATAGAATAGATATTCTCGTGAAGTATTAATGGATAATTCAGTTAACCATAGAAACTTAAAAGATGTTCTCTTTAGACTTTGATATGAAATCCACTTAACTCTTCTATGATAAGGTTAATGTGTATCTTGCAATGATTTTTGTAAAGTTGACCTCATTTCCCTTTTGCTCAAATGATAACTCTGATATAAGCTTTGATTAGATTCAATTATCATTAGAGGGTATTTTAGGTGGCATGATGATGTTAGTTGAATTAGTTTATTATTGTGTCTCTCTATCTTCTTTAATTAGATTTACATTCTATGTAGATATTATTTTGCTAATGTTTGTGGATTTCCATTATAGTTATATGTAGATATTATTTTACTAATGTTTGGTTTGGTTGTAAAGAGAGTTTGATTTCGTTGTTAGAAATATGGCATTCCAAAGTTGCTTATTCTATGCCAAATATTATACAAATGTTGATTTAATAAGAATGTGATTAATAATAAAAATAAATAGCATGTTCATTATGGCTTGTTGAGTTAATGAAAGTAGGGAATTGTTATTGCTTCCACTAGGGTTCAAGTCTCTCCAATAACATGCTCTTTGTGTATGGTCATGTTTGTGATAGTTCATGTTCTTGTAATGTGGTTGGGGTCAACTACAAGTCTTAGGCAACTTTGGTGGAATAGATACACCCACTTGTGGCTTCTTAGTAAAAAGTGCTTGAATAGTTGAATGTCACAACCCTGTTGAACTTCATTGAATATATTCTCATACGGAAAGGTGCACACTTGTTGCATTGAGATATGATAAGAATTTGTTAAAGGTGTCATAAATAATATAGAAAAGTAATGCAATGTAGAAATACACACTCGTACATTTAAAGCATTGTTCTGACCAACATTGTTGTATTCAAAGTTAGTGCTCAAAGAATACAACGTCTTTGTTAATTCTTCATTTGTCACATCAATAATACATTACAAATGCTAGATGTTTTGATTTATTTATACACAAGGTAGGTTATTGATCTGAAATGGATCCAAACAAGTGAATGGTTGTAAGACTCGGTACAAGTGAGTGTAATTCGATGATTAATGAAGGTTAGTAACTATGTAAAAGACAATGCAAAGTAAAGTGGAATAAGACAAAGGAGAATAAAACACGAATTAATTTAAAAAAAAAAAAAATAGGAGAGAAAAGATTGAGGAATGGGAAATGAAAGGTCAATCCCATTGGCCTTCCTATTACCACATCTCTCCCTATTTCTTATTGCATCGAGGAGAGAAGCCAAATGAGAAGGAGATATATGAATTGTGGAATGACCACAAAGCCATGAATTGCATTGTAACCAAATATTGTCAAAACAGACTTAGCAACCCTTGAATGTTGGTCTTCCCATTTGGGTTTCCATGGTTAAATATCTAAGTCTTTTGTGAGTTTCACTGTGATTGATTGATTGTTGAGTAATGCTCATACATATTTGCAATTCCTTGTGGTATAACCCATTCTCTATTATGTTGATTTTAATGGACATCTTAATTTCAATATGTGTTGGGAATTAACAACTGTGTTCATTGTTGGTGCTTTAGTTCTGTTGCATCATTTTAGTTCTGAGGTAGTATGAGAATCCCATTACATTAACTACTCATGTAGCATTATAATTCTTTGGTTGATTTGCTAGTGACATGCAATGGTTGCTCAATGTTATGCTTGGTTAAAACCATAGCGCCACATCTATATGATGTACTAGCTACAGTAGTTGTTTATTAGCTACAACTAGTAGTTCAAAAGGATGCATTTCACACTCAATCAACCCCAACTGATGTATTTTTTTTAATAAACCTATAGCACATGTTCACAATGATCTGAGTCATGTTTGTGTCAATATTTGCATTATAGGTTTGAAAACTCAATCAACCCCAACTGATGTATTTTTTTTTAATAAACCTATAACACATGTTCACAATGATCTCAGTCATGTTTGTGTCAATATTTGCATTATAGGTTTGGAAACTTAATCAACCCCAATTGATATATTTTTTTTAATAAACCTATAGCACATGTTCACAATGATCTGAGTCAGATTTGGAAATCGCATGCATACTACATACCATCCATCCATAGCTCAAATGAAATTAAGAGTAGAGAATTATAATTGTTGGCCATTTTTCCTATCTCTATAATGGGCTTTTAACTTTTTAATATTGTCAATTACCTTTTCTCCCCCTTTATTGGCCATTCGAAGCTATCCCCTTTATTGGCCATTCGAAGCAGGGAGGAGGTTGTACACATACTGCTCAAATTGTACCTTCAACTCCAACAATTCGTGTTCCTTTAAAGCCTATACATAGCCATTAATGGAGTATTGCAATTGTACGCAACACCATATAATATGTACACTACTTTGGTGGGTCACTACCCTTGATTCTATGTTGAGTGATTTTTTGTAGACATCATTTGTTTTATTAAATTAACCTACAACCAATAATTTAATTTTCTAATCAACCCCATGCAACATTAATCCACTCCCTCAACCAATCATTGGGAATTCTCCATAACTAAGGTGACGTATCATTTAATAAATAGTTGGCATATTGTTTACGTTGTCTCATGCTCTCATTACTTGGGAAACTACACACATACATATACCTTCTTGTTGGATTATATTTCATTCTCAAGCATCGTTGGTTGATGTGAAGCTCGTCCAAGAACCATCCAACGGTTCGCTCTTCATAATAGTAGAATATCCATTATAATTAAAGGAAGGTGTTAAGAATATTAATTTTGGCACAAGCCATGTTTGATGGTTGACAATTGAAGCATGAGGAATTAGGTCTATTGAATGGATTTATGTTTATATCCTTGCAATATATAAAGGAAATCATTAATAGCATAACAACATAGAGTCATAGGTTGCCAAAAGTATGTATGGATATTGTCATACTCCTAGACTTATAAGCAATTGCAAGGTGATAATTCAATTATCATGTTATTTAGTAATTTGATGAAAGATCTAGGGTATAATTCAATGAAGATGTTGTGTTGAGTTGATGCCAAACATACTTATTTTGGTTCTACTCTACAATACCTAGCATATGTGAAGGAATTTGGCCAAGAATAGAACATTTCAAATAGATCCATCGTTTCATACCTCAAGAGTAGAAGTAAGATTTGAAGCAGAGAAACATGGCCAATTTTTTTGTGCATGTATACTCACAATTAGAAAAGAGAAAGAAACTCAGAGTCTTTATTATTATTGCACCATTAGTTGGTTATTGTTGGGATTGTCAACTGGTTGTTTGAGCATAGGTAAAAAAGTGTTGGATTCACACCACTACTTCGAAGACTCATGAAGATCCCCTATAGACTGAACTGAGAATACATACTAAAGTTTGAAATTAACTAATTATTCTTTCCACAATAAACTAATAAACAAAGCTTGTCATTTAATTCAACCTTCTATCTTGGATTTCTAGTTGTTTCATGTGCAGGCTACATCGAGGACACAGAACTCCGGACAAGACTAAGAATAGAGGTCATATTTTAATTTCTACATAGGATCCATGTTCGTGAAGTGAGTGGGATATAAGTCCCTCATTTATGGATAATAAGGTATCAAAGCAGTTGAATCCTTAACTATGACACAGCTTCTAGAATCCCACAGACCTATAATGGGTAAAGCAAACAGAGAGAGGCCTGAAGACTTGTAGGCCATCAATTCTTAGCTTCAAGAAGAGAACAAACACTTGAAGGAACAAGTCTAGATGTTTAATAAGAGGATGAGAGATATGGAGAAGAACCTTGAGAGTTTGACAAGACTACTACCATTGCTCAAGAATAAATTTGTTGAATGACAAGACTCCCTCCTACGGTTATGGAACATTGGGACAAGAGAAGAGTTCAACTTGTACACTTGGGAAAGAAAATCACCAATGGGACAGTTGGAAGGAGGGCATGTTCACCCAAATCATGACTTGGTTGCAACAAGAGTTGGAAAAGAAGGAGGAGGAATTGGAAAAGCTCCAAGCCACTGTCCAAGAGCATAGAGAAGCAAAGTCACCTTCCATTTCCACTACTAAATCCAACACCATGACTGAGACCACATTGATAAGATCATCTTCTATAGACATTTCTCAAAATAATTGTAGTGAATTTGAAAATCATACTAGAGGCATTGGATTGAAATTGTTAAAGTATATGTGATATGATGGACAAGGACTAGGCAAGAAAAGACAAGGAATCCTAGGCCCCATTGTAGATGAATAGAGAGTCAAACGTGAAGCCCTAAGTTTCAATGGTAGAGAGGAAAAGGACACAAAATCCAAGATCATGTTTGTGAAGGCAAAGGACATGGTGAAGTTGGCCTTCTCATCATAATAAAGAGCAGTAGTACATAAAGGTGGCATCCCACTACCACCTTATCCTTCTTGGGATGGATTATAGAAGGTAACTGATGAGAAGAGTTCAAAGACTCATCTTACACCAACACTTAGAAGAAATAGTGAGAAGATTAGCTAGAAGAAGAAGAAGAAAAGTGGGTATGCACTAGGTAAGGCATCCCTCATTTGTCATTGCTATAGGAAGAAATTCCATAGCGATGTTAGTTGTGGTCCTCAAAGGCATACTCATTATGTGTGAAAAAATGCCATTGTGAGGCATATTTCTAGGAGGATCAAGACACATACCATGATCCTGAATGGTTTTAGAGGAAGAATGGAAATAATACTTCCCCAATACAACAATGAACTCAAAGCACATGGAGAGGAGGATTATATCAAGCAGTCCATGTAGCAACAACAAGAATTTTTTCCACTGGTACCAGTTAAGTGGACATTAGGAATCAAATTGTTGGTGAATTCATCTAGAGCTTCACCCTAGAAACCACACAACCAAGAAAAGAGTGTGGAAAGTGAAGCTTAGAGGAGATAAGGAACTCATTGCATCTCCAACTCAAGTTGAAAATTTTTTCCAAGGAGTGATAGCAACAAAAGCGGTTTGTATCACCATCGAAGAGGATAGCGAGTTGATGCCAACGACCAAGGTCACCCCATTCCAATTGCTAGCTACAATATTTTAGATGAAGTTTCCCTTCTTGAATATGTATCGAAGATTGGTGTAAGGAGTTCAATGATAGTCCCTTGTCCTTGTACCATCCAAATATTAAGGAATTCTCTTGTCCTCAAAACTATATCCTATTGATGATTATCACCTACAATGATATAGGTGCAGGTTTCATCAAATGATTTGGGTATAAGAAGGTGCTATGATTGCACACCAAGGAGGTCATTCAAGTGATGTTGTTGTAGGGATGGAGAGCCAATAAGAAAGTGCAATAGCAAAGAATTGTTTCCATGACGGGAAGAAATTGGTCATGACATAAGAAATTAGCCACACATCCTCTTGTGGATTTATTCTGTGATGGCATAGCTTGTTGGGATCATATTGAACAAGAAAACCATAATTCGACTTAGCTTCATTGACTGCCAACATGGATCGTCTCCAAGTTTGAGAGAGATGGGAATGAATTATAAATGTAGAGTTTGTATCTATAGATTGCTTAGAGCCAAGATTCAATGAGAAGACTTCTACATTGTGGGAACAAGTGAGGTAAGAGCGAGAGATAGACCCATATCCAGAGCCATGACATAGATCCATAGTCAGAGTTAGAGTTGTAGCTAAGAGTCGACATCAAAGCCATGTTCTAGAGAAGCAAGTAGAAGGAACATTGATCCATATTGGTTTCCTCTAATATTTTGGAGACCAAAAAGCCTCTCAATGGGGAGGTGTGATATGAAATGGATCTAAACAAGTGAATGCTTGTAAGACTTAGTACCTGCACACATAATTTGGGAATTAATGAAGGTCGGGAACTATGTAAAATATAATGTAAAGTAAAGTGGAATAAAGCAAAGGATAAGAAAACATGAATTAATTAAAATAAAAAAATAAATTATGAGAGAAAAGATACAGGAATGGGAAATGAAAGGTCAAGCTTCTTGGCCTTCCCATTACCCCATCTCTCCCTAATTCTTATTGTAGTTTCACTCTCAAAGGGTCTTTTGGGTCCAGGAGGAGAGAAGGTAAAGGAGAAGGAGATGCATGAATTATGGAATGGCCATAGAGCCATGAATTGCAATGTAACTAGAGATTGTTGAAATAGACTGAGCAACCATCGAATGTTGGTTTTCCCCTTTGGGTTTCTAGAGTAATATCTCTGAGTCTTTTGTGGGTTTCATTGTGATTGTTTGATTGATTGATTGTTGAGTAATTCTCATACATATTTATAATTCCATATGGTATAACCCCTTCTCTGTTATGTTGAGTTTAATGGACATATTAATTTTGGTCTATGTTGGGAATTGAGGGCTTTGTTCACTATTGGTGCTTTAGTTTTGTTGCATCATTTCAATTCTAAGATAGTATGAGAATCGCATTACATTAAATACTCATGCATAAATGTAATTCTTTGGTTGATTTTCTAGTGGCATGTAATGGTTGTTGAATGTTATACTTGATTAAATCCATAGCACCACCTCTCCATCATATATTAGCAGGAGCATTTGTTTATTAGCTACAACCACTAGTTCAAGAAGATGTGTTTCACACTCAATGGACCCCATCTAATGTATTTTTTAATAAACTTGTGGCACTGTTCACAATGAATCGAATCATGTTTGTTTCAATATTCGCATTGTGAGTTTGGAAATCATATGCATAATGTTTTGACACTCCACATCATCCATTCAAAGCTCAAATGAAATCAATGGTGGAGAATTACTAGCTTTTGGCCATTTTTCCTATCTCTAGAATGGGATTTTAACTGTATACTAATGTCAAATACCTCTTATCCCCTTTATTGATCATTGGAAGTGTGGAGGAGGTTGTACGCATACCCCTCAAATTGTTCCTTCAACTCCAATGATTCATGTTCCCTTAAAGCAAGTACACAACCATTAATGGATTCATATAATCATACACAACACCATACAAGTTGTATGTTGCTTTGGTGGTTCATTTCACTGCTACCCTTGTCTCTACATTGAGCAATTTCCTATAGACAATATTTTTTTATTAAATTAACCAATAGGAAACAATTTAACTTGCTAAATCAATCCCATACAACATTAATTCACTCCCTCATCCAATCATTGGGAATTCTCCATAGCTAAGGTGACATATCATTTAATAAATAATTGGCATATTGTTTATGTTGTCTCGTGCTCTCATTACTTGGTCAATGTGAAGCTGGTCCAAGAACCATACAATGGTTTCCTCTCCATAATATTGTCTCTTAATTAAAAGGTGAATGAGGAAAATGTATTAAGAATAAAAGAGAGAAGGATCAGTTGTGGAGGATATCAGAATTGAAATTTCATTCTAGTAGCATATCCATTAGAATTAAAGGAAGGAAGGTGCTAAGAATATTAATATTGGCACATGTCAACCTTCATTGATGGTTGAAAATTAGGCATAAGGAGTTAGGTCCATTTAATTGATATTTGTTGCAATCCTTGTAATACATAAAGGAAATCATTAATAACATAACAAGATAGAATCACGAGCTACTAGAAGAACCCACGGATATTGTCATACTCCCAGGATTATAAGTAGTTGCAAGGTGATAATTGGGTAACCAAGGATACATATATTTCTACAAGACTAAGAATAGAGTTTATATTTTAATTTCCGCAGAGGATTCATGTTGGTGAAGTGAGTGTTCTATAAGTCCCTCAATTACAGATAAGTTATAACAAACCTTACTCATTCACGCTAGTTATAATGGGAAATATCTTGTGAATTAAGGGATATTCACTTATGAATTGAGAGACTTCATAAATTCAATTTGCTAGCATAATCTCAAGTGAATAAGATTCATGGGTTGTTAGGCTATTGGTTGAATTGTCTCACTTGTCATGTAGGCCACCCCCAACTATATTGGCTCCATCTTTTCGATCCATGTTTGTTATTGACTAGGTATCAAGTTGACCTGTTCAACTGATTCAACTAACAACTCAAGTGCTTGACACCTTAAAAATTGTGCCATATTGTTAACCAATTTGTTTTTGTCTTCAAACATGATCGAAGTTAGTATTTTTGAGATTTATTTGAAGTCCCCATATCTCCTTGGCGTAATATCTTATGGCATAGTTATTACTCATCCAAATCCTCTTGGCAAGGTGAATAATCAATAATCTTTCCACTTCTATAATTAGATTTCAAATGACTAAAACTTTTAATTTCAATCTTAGAATGGTGATTGAAAATAATACCTTAGACCATTTTGGTATTGCTATAGTGAATTTTATGACCATATATCATTGATGATTATAATTGGGTCCTTTTATCCCTTATCTGGTTATGATAAAAAAATTCTACTACATTGAAGTTCAACCTGAAAAGTCCCTTTCTCAACATGATGTATTTTTAGTGTTGTCCTCCATGGAGGGAACACCGATATATCACTTGTTAGAAATGTATGATATTAAGTTGTTGAGTACACATGATCTATTTTTAGTGTTTTCTTCCATGGAGGTGACACCAATATATCACTTATTATAAATGTATGATATTAAGTTGTTGACACTCATTTATTGTTGCTTATGTTAGATTTTCTTAAATTTTCAGTAGCAATAGATTTACCAGAGTACTTTGATCTTATTTTAACATTCAACAACCATATACTGAAAATATAAGCAGGATATAGAAGCAGTTAGACAAGCACAAGAAGACACAAGTATTTATCCTGGGAAAACCCCAAACTTGGGAGAAAACCCAGCCAACTTTCCTTAGAGAGAATATTTATGATAACACAATACAACCATGAACAAGCTCTATTCACAAGAGAAAAACCAACAATGAAGAAACACTTATGACAATTACTTATCTCTTCTTCTTTTCAAACCCTAGCGAGGTTCGAAAACTGAGCAAAACCATGAAATATGATGTGTAGAAACTCTAGCAAGAGTCTTAGAGTACTCAGCCTCTTCTAGTGAACTTCCCAATATAGAAACCCTAAAAACTGTAGTAGTTGGGTCTTCTTCCTTGCCTCAGACTTGTGCCTTCTTTTCTTGAGTGAGAGAGTTGTGTGAGTGTATGTCAAATGGAAATGCTTCTCCCTTTATTTAGTCTTCAAGTCACTTTATTGGAGTCGACTTCTCTTCCTGGAAATTTTATTTTTCTTAATTATTTTCCTGTGGGGATGACTTCTCTTCTGGGATATTCTTCAATTATTCAATGGTATTCCTTTGAATTCTTGGAATCTTCCTCTCTAACAAAAGTTGTCTAGGAGGGAATACCTCCCGCTGCTACAAAACATCAACACTCCCTCTTAGCGAGGGAGGTATTCTTCCATGATGTTCTCCTCTAGTAGTCCCAATCACACCCATCCACTTCACATGGCATGGGAAAGACTACCACCATAGTATCAAGACTACGTTGCAAGTATCTATGATGTTTCTCCTCTCCTAGTAGTCCCAATCACACCCATCCACTTCACATGGTATGGGAAAGACTACCACCATAGCCTCATTCACACCTAGCCACTTCACATGGCTCAGGTAAGGCTACACCATGGTCCCAATCACACCTAGCCACTTCACATGGCGTAGGAAAGACCACACTATAAGTTCTAATCACACCTAGCCACTTCACATGGCTTAGGAAAGACTTGTAACAGGCTACTCATTACTCCCTCAGTCACTTCACATGACTGATCTAGGAAGACCCTGGCTAGAGGAATAGTATCTTCTCGTTGTAGGAGAAACATCACAACTCCCTCTCAATGAGGGTGGACATTTTTAATTTTTTCCAATCTTATATGTGAAGTACTCCTACTTCACTTTAGATAGAGGCTTGGTGAGAATATTTGCTATCTGCTCATTTTTGGATATGTATTGGAGTTCCACTGCTCCTTTTTGCACCATGTCTCAGATGAAATGGTATTTGATATCTATATGATTTGACTTGTCGTTAAATATTGGATTCTTTGAAAGCTTCACACAACTTTGATTATCACTGTATATCAAATTTGTCTCCAACTCTAGATAAAATAACCATGCAAGCAACTTTTGAAGCCACACGGCTTCATGGCTTGCAACACTCATTGCTATATATTTTTCCTCGGTTGTACTGAGTGCCATTGACGAATATTTTCTTCTCAACCATGAGATCATACTTGATCCCAAAATGAAGCAACATCCTAATGTGTTTTTCCTGTCCAGTGCACTCTCTGCCTGATCAGAGTCTATATAACCTTGCAACTTTACTTCATCGTCTGAGATGTATCTGAGTCCATATCCAACCATACCATGCAGGTACCTTAATACATGCTTTGTTTCTACCAAATGTACATGTTTAGGCTCAACCATGTATTGAATCAATGTGTTCATTGCAAAGCATATGTCTAGCTTGGAGTTAACTAGGTACATCAAGGATCCAATCAATTGTTTGTACATTGTGGGATCAACCAAATATGAATAAGAATCTCTCAAGAGATTCATATTCATAACCATAGGTGTGGCCATGGACTTGCAGTCCATCATCCTAAATATTTGCAGGATCTAAACTATATACTTTCCTTGGATAAGTAAGATCTCATCCGATCTCCGCCACACCTATAATCCTAAGAAATAATGCATCAACCCCATATCCATCATTTCAAACTATGAAGTGAGCTCCCTCTTGCACCCATCTATGAGCTTCTCATCCCCTGTAAGAAATAGGCCATCCACATATAATACCAATATCAAGAGGTAACCATCTTCAACCTTGTAGTAAAGGTTGGGATCTTCATCGCTCTTGGTAAACCCCAAGCTCATCAAATAATTGTTTATTCTGACATACCATGCCCTCGATGTTTGCTTAAGCCCATACAAAGATTTCTTCAATTTACAAACATGGGACTCATTACCATACATTACAAAACCTTGTGGTTGCTCTATGTACACTTCTTCTTCAATTACACCATTCAAGAAAGAAGTATTTACATTCATCTGATGTAATTTCCAGCCCATAACAAAAGCAATAGAAATAATAGATCTAATAGAAGTGTACCTGGCCACTGAAGCAAATGTCTCGTCATAATATTCTCCCTCTTTCTGGGAGAATCCTCTAGCCAAAAATATAGCTTTGTACTTCTCTACGCTATCATATGCAGCATGCTTGATCTTGTAGATCCACTTGGAAGTCACTACTGACTTCCCTTCTAGTCTCGGAACCACTTCCCACACATCATTCTTCATTATGGATTGGTACTCTTCCATCGTAGAATCCTTCCACACTTGATGCTTTGTAGCTTCAACATAAGTGGAAGGTTTTGATTCAATGATATTAATCATCAGCGCCACATAGCTGGAAAAATTGTGTGGTCTCTTACTCTCTCTGAATGAGCCATTGGGAGATGCATGTTTTTCTTCTTCCTACAAAGTGTTCTGAATCCATGTTGGTCTCTTCTTGGTAACTATAATCTCTTTGGGTGGATCTATCAGTATCTTTGGCTCTACTATCTCATTCTGATCTTATGGGATATGTTCTTATGGAGTAGATTCAATCACCACTGCATGCTTTGAAGCCTCTTTCTCCTCTCTATCCTCATCCATGTGAGACTCTCTAGATTTCATGAAGGCTTCTTCTTCATCAAAGGTGACATCCCTACCCATCTCAATTTGTCTCTGTCTAAGGATGTATATTATATAATCCTTGGAAGTATCACTGTGTCCAACGAAGGTGCCCTTCTTTCCTGGAAGCTCTAGCTTCATTCTCTTTTCCTTGGGAAAATGTATGTACATTGGGTAGCCAAATATCCTCAAGTGGATGACTTCTAGTTTCTTTCCGGTGAATAATCCTTTTGGTGTCTTGTTCCCCGATATCTTATGAGGACTTTTTTTCTAGACATATATAGTTGTACTTTATGCTTCTTCCCATAGATGCATGGGTAAGTTTTGGTCATGGGTCATTTCTTTAGTTGCTTCTACAATTGATTTTTTCTTTCTCTCTGCAACCCCATTATGTTGGGGGTTGTAGGGATTTGTTATCTCCATCTTAATCCATTCTTCTCTGCAAAATTACTTGAACTCATTTGAGGAGTATCCACCTCCATTATCTGACCTCAAAACTTTAATCTTGCTTCCAGAGAGATTTTCTATTAAAGTTGTTGACCAAAATTTGGTCACCTATATATTCTCGCTCCTTGAATAATAATAAAAAAATATTGGAAGATGAATATTTTTGAACTATTATATGTTCATTTCATAGCCCTCGATATCATATTCGCCATGCATTTCACAGAATCAAAATCAGAGTCTCCATGACCAAGATACACATACTTCTGTCGAGAAGTCTAATGGAGGTTTTACAAGAAGAAATATGAAAAATGTTCTAAGTCACATGTTCTCTCCTCTCCTTTCCCTTCACCCCTATTCAATCTCTCATTCTATACTTAGCCTTTTTTCCCATTGTCTCATTATTTCCATTTTCCACACTTAACCATTTTCCTTTATTCCTTTCCACATTCACATTCATTTTCCTTTTCTTTTATTTTCCCATTTCCTTTTATTTTCCTTTCCATATTTATTTATCCCTTTTTTCCATTTCTTTCCTTTTCCCTTTTTCCTTTCCCAAATTTCATGTAATTCATTTATTTCCCATATATTTATTTTCATTTTTCATACTTTCCATATTCCTTTCCATATTTCAGGTGACCCATTATATACTTTCCAGACTTAGTTGTATTTACTATGGCTTACTGCGGGACCTTCATAATACACCCAACTCTTTTTACTACTCTTTACTATGTAACTTCTCCAACACTTAGCCAAATATATGAGTTACCGCAGGTTCACGGGTTGGTGAGGGTTGGTGATGTTTATTTCATGTTATATGAGTCCCTCCGGCCGATTCTCAAGACTTAGAATATTTTACAACTTCTTCTTACTACTATTTATCTCCAAATGGCACATCGTACTTTATTAACCAATGAGATACATCAACATGGAAGTTAATGGATGGTGCCACATGGCAACTAATTAATGGAGACATGTGGCAGCATACAAAAAGTGACACATGGCGTGATTTTATTGGATGACATATGGTAGATTCTTATGGGAAAATTGTTGGCCTACCGAGTGATGACACATGGAAACATTTGGTTGGGTCACTCATCATTGGTTACTGGGCATATGGGTGGTTGACTGGAAATACAAAATTATTATTCTATTCAACAATTTTCTAAGGGTCGAAATCCTCCAAGCTCCATAGTTCCTTCTCTTCTTGTGTTTCTTGCTAAGTATATCAAACACTTAGTTTTATATATATTAAAGACTCTAATATCCCAATGTATGTGGGATAGACTTTCAAACAAAAAATTTGAATTTTATGAAGGGAAGCACGAAATTCATCCAAGGGCCCACATTTGCCAATCAATTTTGATCGACGGTGGCTGAGTGTTGATCTTGCGAAGGCCATAACTTAAGCTTTGTGTGTCGAAATGGCTCAAACTTTATACCGTTGGAAAGGTATTTCAGCGTAGAAGATGGTGGTAAGGTTTAAAGTGATCAAATTTGATACATTTTTCTCATAAATTAAAATATCAGTCAGCTGCACTTTTAATGAGCCTGCGTGACAACCCAACTTCATGAGCTCATATCTTGAGATCCGGGCGACAGATTTGGGAAAATTTTATATCATTGGAAATATGAGAAGATGAAGAGAAAATCAGAGGTGGTTTACATGGATACAGATTTGGTTTTTACTTCCATAAAATTAAATTACAGTCGTCATATTTTAGTGAAGAATTTTAAAAATAAAAGTTTAATTAAAAACTTTTATTAAAAGGGGAGAGGGACCCACTTTCAGTGTACTTGTATTAATGATGTGAATTCATTCATGAGGAATTAATGAGGCATTAATTAAAAGGAATGTTTCAGGAATAAACTTATACGGGAATTTCAAGAAAGGAAGAAAACCCTAACTTCTCAGGTAGTTAGAAAATCTCTTCTTAAAAAGATAAGAGAGGCTTCATCAAGAGGGCCAAGAATGAGTATTGTCAAGGGGGCAGGGCAGAAGATCAGAGGAAAAAGAAGGTACAACCATGGATACACAATAAAGATTCTTATCAAAATAAATAAATCTCCATCTTCTCCATTTTTTTTGTTTATATATATTCTTCTACACCACTTCTCATAGTTTTATGTTTGAATCTCAGAGTTGGAAGCAAGGCTGAGTTGTTGAGTGTTCTTCTTATAATATTCTAAAGTCTTTTATTATATGATCATGGATTATTTTCAGCCACGTACATGGTTGTCAAAGATTATTGTAATGAATAACATCTTTTCATCAATAAAACTCCACAAAGAATTGCTTCGGGGTTGATCTTGACTGTATCTTGTAACCCAGATTTTTGAACATGAGGTATTTGAGGTTGACCTATCAAATTCTCTTTTGAGATTGATTGTAGTACTCTGTTAAAATTCTTTGAGATGATCAAATCATTCTCTCCTATGAAGAATATATCGATGTATTTATATATTATTAAGAATATTGTGTGTGATGTTGATCACAATTTAATTCTGACGTTGAAGCCCTCCTTCAATCTTTTCTTTTGTTGCATATAAATATTGTACTTAGGTTATTGAAGAACCATTTTACTTCATAATCTCAAGCAATAAATATTTAGGTTTTTCTTCCTACCACTCTCCTAATCCAAGATATCACAGATATATATTTTAGTCCAAGAGGAGTACCACCTCTCTAAAAACGAAGGGGGACTAATGTCCTCGTGAGGTTTCCGTTGTTGATGATTACAGCTGCGTGAGACATCCTTTAGGACACAAACTAATCAAGTCGACCTGAGAGAGAGCCCATGAGTTGGGTGTGTGGTTCCTATCTGAGAAAAAACTGGAACATAGTGATGGCCTCCTCCTTACATAGATTTGAGAAGAATTCCAGATGATTCTCTTGTGTAAAGCAATGACAAAGAAAATCTGATGAGTTAGACATACTTGTGGTTGAGCACAAGGTGAACGTGTGAATTCCCATGAGTTGGGTGCATCGTTCTAAGACAGAGATGAAAATGATGTATTAGCCTCCTTTGAGAAGAGAGTTGAGATGATGAACTCCAAATGACTCTCTTATGTAATGCAATGGGAAAGAATCTGTTGAGTTGGACGTGTATGTGGATGAGCACGGGTGAACGTGATCCTAGTGGTTGAGCACTAGTGAGTGTGGCTCTCCTGTAAGACTCAGTGAGATAGAGATATGGACATCCCTATGGATGTTCCCTTAGTGGCTAAGCACTAGTGGGTGTATGATATCTCTTGTTATATTGTTCAAGAGTCAGACTTACCTGTAACCCTAATTGTAATGTAAAGGGTACAGGTCGGCCCCACCTTAATGTAAAAGATAATTAATCTGGTAATTACTAATTATATTGTGAGATAGTGAGGTAGGCCCTATTGTGCCAATAGAAAATTCTATTGACAGGTTCAGTATAATATAAGTAAAGAAAAAATTCCCCATTGAGGAATCATATCTTAAGTGTGAGTTTCGAAATTTCAGCAAGTACATCTACTTGGGAAAAGTGTGCACCTCTCTTGGGTGCTAGTCTTCTAAGGTTTGTAAGCACACTTTTGTGTGATAGGTTTTCTTGGTGGTGGAGGTATTTATCTTGAAGAATATATCAAAGGATTGGTTGGGTTTTCTTCCCTTGTTGAGAAGGGTTTCCCAGGATACTTCTTGTGTACTTGTGCTTGGTGTTTCTTCTTGTGATCTTGATTGTTGCAACAAATTGTTTTATGGTTTAAGTAAAATGATAAAATGGAATGAAATTCATGCTTAAACATTTCCTATTGAAAAATCAACATGGTATCAGAGCATAGGTCTTGAAGAACCCATTGCACAAGCATCTACCAGTCATCTTCTCATTTCTGCAGAACTGTACGACCCACCTAGGGTTTCCAGAAAATTTGTACGGACCTCCTTTCTGACGTGTTCTAGCCCTTAATACTTGGATGTTGGGGATGAAATTTGGACAGGAGGGTGTGGCCTCCTTCAGCGCACCTCCAGAATCTCTTAAAGTGAAATTTCGAGAATTTTTTATTTTTGGCCTTAGGGTTTCTAGGGTTCCGCAAATTTCTACAGATTTCTGGTTTTTAGGGTTTTTGCAGCTCTTTGAAGAAGCCTTCAAGATTACATGTTTTCTTATGACTTTCAAGGCTTATTGTTGGTAGTCATAATCCCAACAAAACCTAAGGTTGCTATCCTATCCTAGCTGTTAGGTTTTCTAGACCAGTTGACAAGGGTTTGTGAAAAATCTAACATTATGATGAACATAACTATGATGGAAGATAAGCTTGATGAATCAAGCAACTTCAAGTTCCTGGAAGACAAGACTTCAGAGGAAGACTTATTGTGGGCGATACAAAAAGGTGGCATTCTGACTACCTTCTTCATGAAGATGTCAAAGGACAGAAATCAGTCAAGTGCCATTGGAGAAATCATATCAGCACCCTCAGGTATGGACTTGTATATATATAGTATTTGTATCATTGTAATGAGGGTAATTGCAGGAAGAAGGAACCTTTTTTTGAATTCATGGATCCATAGGGATCTCAGTTCATTCATAGTAACAACACACTAGAAGTGAAGAGTCCAGGTTTGATTGTTGCAATTGTCATTCCTCTAACATATATTTCTAAAGTTTGCTACATTACAAGTAGGTGTTGTAGCTATGACAACAATCCTTAAATTATTTTGATTCTAGAGATGTACTAATTATTCTCCTTTAGGAGATATTATTGTGTTGGTTCCTTTTGTTTTCTTATTCTAGACAGGTTAACAACAAAGGAAGATGTTTATCCTTCAGAGGCAGTCAAAACTATTTGAGAAAGAGGAAGAATAGAACCATCATTGAGGCAACCAATGCAATAATGCATGGTCATAATCTTTCTATGATTCTATGGGTAGAAGCATGCATCACACAGTATATGAGTCCTCACTAGACTTTGAAGAACATAACTCTCGAAGAATCCTTCACCGAAGTGAAGCCCAAGATTGAATACTTCAGGATATTTGGGTGCCCAATGTATTTTTCATGTACCCAAATAGAAAAGGTCCAAGTTATACCCTTTAGGGAGAAAGGATACATTTATGGGATAACAATGAATCTTCGAAGACATTCCAGATTGACATCTCTAGTCAGAGACAGATTGAGACAAGTATAGATGTTTTCCTTGAAGAAGAGATAGCCTTTCAAATATCCAGATAATCTCAGATGGAGATTGTCAGTAAGACAATACCTTCTCCCCCTTCAATAGTTCAGAGGGAGACATACATTATTCTAGTTGATCCTGTTTCTCTAGTTGATATGTCCAAAGATACTATGGTAGGGAATAAAAGGACTGCCTAGGCTCACTTTGCAGAAGGCAGAGAAACATACAAGGCCCTCAAGGGACATCCCGAGAAAGAAAAATATTTTCGAGCTACACTTCAACCATGAGCCACCTCATTGATTCTTAGGCTCCCTAACTTGGAGAAGCAACAGAAGAACAAGTATGGAAAAATGTCATAACAGAGGAATACCAGTATATCTTAAAGAATGATGTATGAGACATTGTTTTGATACCAATAGGGAATTCTATGGTGACTTCCAAGTGGATCTATAAAATAAAACATGCAACTGATGGAAGTATCAAGAAATAAAAACCAAGATTTGTGGCCAGAAGATTCCCAAAAACAGAGGGATTTGTCTATGATGAGACAATTGATCCAGTAAAACCCACTACACTTCCATCCATACTATCATCCATGAATTGAAGACTACATCAGATGGATGGATTCTTGATGAGTTTGGACTTTAGCAAGGATGTTGTTGATTCAAACGTATATTATTACATTGTTGGTGACAAGATCCTGATTTAGATGATTTATTCAGGAAGTCATGGTGTTGGATAGAAACTAACTTTGACTTCTGATTTCGAGATAAAGGATTTGAGTATGATGCACTATTTCTTGGGACAAGAAGTACGACAGAGGACTGATGAGATTTTTCTTAAGTCAAAGAAAATATATAGTGGGGATATTAAAGAAGGTCAGTATGGCTAAGTGCAAATCCATATGATGATGGATTTGAAGAAAATAAATGATGATGATTCGGACGAGATTGATCCGAAACTGATTGGATCATTGATGGTTATGGTTAACACAAGACCTGATTCATGCTATGTAGTGAATGTACTTAGTCAATTCATGATTCAATCGAGATAGAATCACTGGATAGAAGTAAAGAATGTATTGAGATATATATATGAGGCACAGTTGGATATGGCCTGAGATATGCCTACAGTGTGGACTTGAGTTTGCAGGGATATGTCGATATAGATTGGGCAGAAATTACAGTGGACCGAAAGAGCACATCCGGTTGTTATTTTACCTTGCATTTTTCCATGGTTTCCTGATGTAGTAGGAAGCAAATCTCTATGGCCTTTAGTACCACAGAAGAAGAGTATATAGCATTGAGTGTGTGAAGAAGTGTGGATTCATAAGCTTCTGACATATTTACTTGATCATGAGATGGATTCTATGATTATAACCAAAGATGTGTGAATCTCTTTGAGAACCTTGTGTTTCATAATAGATTGAAATACATTGAGATAAAATATCATTTTCAGAGACATGATGTAGAGGAATACAGTACACGTGAAGTACCTTCCTACACATGAGCAGATTGCGGACATCTTCGCCAAACTAGCTTGGTGAAGAATACCTCTCTAGTTGAGAGGGAGTGTTGATGACTACAGATAAGACAAAGTTCAAGTACTTTTGTGTGAGACTTGGCCTGATGGATAATGCCTCCCTAGATGAGAGGGAGTGTTGATGATTACAGTTGCATGAGACATCCCCCAGAACATAGACTGGTCAAGTTGACCTGAGAGAGAGCCCATGAGTTGGGTGTGTGGTTCCTATCTGAGACAAAACATGAACGTAGTGATGGCCCCCTCCTTAAAGAGAATTGAGAAGAACTCCAGATGATTCTCATGTGTAATGCAGTGAGAAAGAAGATATTTTGAGTTAGACGTACCTGTGGCTGAGCACAAGGTGAACGTGTGAATTCCCATGAGCTGGGTGCATCATTTTGAGACAGAGATGAAAAAGATGTATTAGACTCCTCTAAGCGAAGAGTTGAGATGATGAAATCCAGATGACTCTCCTATGTAATGCAATGGGAAAGAAGATCTGTTGAGTTGGGCATGCCTATGGATGATCACAGGTGAACGTGATCCTAGTGGTTGAGAACTAGTGAGTGTGGTTCTCCTGTGAGATGCAGTGAGATAGAGATATGGAAATACCTATGAATGTGACCCTAGTGGTTGAGCACTAGTGGGTGTATGAGATCCCTTGCTATATTTTTCAAGAGTCAGACTTACCCATAACCCTAATTGTAATGTAAAGGGTACAGGTCGGCCCCACCTTATTGTAAAAGATAATTAATCTGGTAATCATTAATTATATTGTGAGATAGTGAGGTCAGCCCTGTTGTGCCAATAGATACTTATGTTGACAGGTTTAGTCTAATATAAGTAAAGGAAAAATTCCCCATTGAGGAATCATATCTTAAGTGTGAGTTTGGAAATTTTAGCAAGTACATCTACTTGGGAAAAGTGTGCACCTCTCTTGGGTGCTAGTCTTCTAGGGTTTGTAAGCACCCTTTTGTGTGCTAGTTTTTCTTGGTGGTGGAGGTCTTTCTCTTGAATAATATAGCAAAGGATTGGTTGGGTTTTCTTCCCTTGTTGAGAAGGGTTTCCCATGATAATTCTTGTGTACTTGTGCTTGGTGTTTCTTCTTGTGATCTTGGTTTCTGAAACAAATTGTTTTATGGTTTAAGTAAAATGCTAAAATGGAATGAACTTCATGCTTAAACCTTGCCTATTGAAAAATCAACATCTGTTTCAGTCCTGACGGATTCAAGCATCAACAAAAGCCTTGAATTCTTAAAACTTATTGAAATTCATATTTTTCTTTCAAGAAATAGATCCATGTTTTACGTGAGAAATCATCAATAAAAGTGACATAATATAAAAATTTACCTAGAGATGGTACTGTCATTTTCTTGCATACACCTGAATGTATAATGTCCAAGATCCCCTTGGATCTATTGTCACTTCTTGGAAAAAATCCCTTGGAATTCTTCCCAAGTGTATATCCTTTGCATACTCCATCATGATCCACCTGCATATTTGGCATACCTATAACCATCTTGCTCAAAACTAGCAAGGCTCTATAGTTGAGGTGAGCATGTCTTTGTTTCCATAGGTCACTAGAGCTAATATTGTTGTGTAAAAGGGATTTTGCCGGGTGCCCCTTTAATTTATACAATCCTCACTCTTGGAAACCAATCAAAGTAGTTGAATCTATACTTGAACCCTTAGGCCATAGAAGGACTTGGCCATCAACAAAAGATACTCTGAAGCCTCGATCTTCTAAAGTAGAGATAGAGAGAATATTCTTCTTTAAAACTTTTACAAGCAATACATACTTTATTGAAATAGATTTACCTTAATCAAGTTGGTAGGAGGCTTCTCCTACTCCTTTTACTTCATGCTTGGAATCATCTCCAAGTTCCACCCGAAGAGATGAACTCTTTTCAGTCAAATTTGTAAGAGAATTTCGGAACCCATTCATGTGCTCGGAAGAACCACTGTCCACTAGCCAAATATCACTTCCTTGAGTGATGGTACATGTTATAGCTGAGATAAAGACATACTCTTCATATTTTGTTTCCCTTGTCTTCTTCTGATATGTAGACTCCTTCATATATGTTGTTTGTGCATGATGTTTTCTCTTTCCTTTCCCTTGAGAACATTGGTAACAAAAGTGTCCCAACTTCTGACAGTTGAAACATATAATATTAGATACATCCTTCTTGTGATCTAGAACTGATATTCTATTTTTCTTCGGACTGTTGTTTCTTATTTCTTTCCTTTTCTTTACATGATCAACAAGAGATTAGTTTTCTTCATCATTGGTCTTCTACATTTTGGATGTCAATATTGATTCTTCTTGGACACATTTTGTCCATAGCTTGTCAAATTTAGGAAATTTCCTTCTTGCACAAATTCCTTGAACAAAAGCATCCCAGGAAGAAGGAAAGCCATTTAGCATTGTAGTCACAATCTCTGCATCATCCACTGAAATTCCAATAGTCGTTAATTAATCCTTGATCTGAGAAATCCTCATGAAGTAGGTAGAAATTGAATCTGACTTGTTCATCATCACATTTTTGAGTTGATGCCTTAGGGTTAGCTTCCTATTTGTATTCTTGCTTTCATATAGTTTGGTTAAGGCATCAAACATCTCCTTTGGTGTCTTCAATTCTGATACATTATGTATCAAGTGGTCCTTGATTGAATCTATCAAGATCCTCTTGGCCTTGATCTCATTTTTCTTATGTCTTACCTTGGCCTCTTCCTATTCTTGTTCTAGGAGAACTTGCTTGAAATGATCCAAGAGCTCATTCTCTTATAGAATGAGAAGTATTCTATGCTTCTAGGATCTGAAATTTTCTGCTCCATCCAGCCTATCTTCAACTCTCATACTGGTAATCATTTTTGCCTGTATAAACCCTAGGCCTGAAAAATCCCAAAATTTCAAACTTCTTAAAAAGTCAACGCTAGGGTTTCAGGACATGCGCTAAGGTTAGGTGAGTTTCCTAGTACAATTTTCTCTTCAACGCTGGCACTAGAAAACCCCAATGACTGGCAATACTTTTTCTTGTTGGTGTCTTGTGCTAGGTCAAATCTAGCTTCAACCCTCATGCTCCCATACCATGTTATATTTTCTTAAATTTTCAATAGCAGTAGATCTACTAGAGTACTGTGATCTTATTTTAACAGTCAACAACAATATACTAAAAATATAATTAGGATCTAGAAGAAGATAAACAAGCACAAGAAGACACAAAGATTTATCCTGGGAAAACCCCAAACTTGGGAGAAAACCCAGCCAACTTTCCTTAGAGAGAATATTTCTGATAACACAATACAACCATGAACAAGCTCTATTCACAAGAGAAAAACCAACAATGAATAAACCTTGATAACAAGTACTTATCTCTTCTTCTTGTCAAACCCTAACGAGGTTAGAAAACTAAGCAAAACCCTGAAATATGTTGTGTAGCAACCCTAGCGAGAGTGCTAGAGTACTCAGCCTCTTCCAACAAACTTCCCAATATAGAAACCCTAGAAACTGCAGTAATTGTGTCTTCTTCCTTGCCTCAAAATTGCGCCTTATTTTCTTGAGTGAGAGATCTATGTGAGTGTATGTCAAATGGAAAGGCTTCTCCCTTTACGTATAGTATTCAGGTCACTTTACTAGGGCCGACTTCTCTTCCTGAAAATTCTTTTTTTACTTTATTATTTTCCTGTGGGGCTGACTTTTATTCTAGAGTATTCTTCAATTGTTCAATGATCTTCCTTTGACTTCTTGGAATCTTCCTCTCTAAGAAAATTTGTCCAGGAGGGAATACCTCTCACTTCTACAAAACATCAACAACTTATGCATAAAATACTAAGACAATAGAAATGGCGTCAATATATCACTTATTAGAAATGTATGATATTAAGTTGTTCGTACTTGTATATTGTTGCATTATGTGAAAAAGACTAAGAAAGTATAATGTATGCCAAAAGTAGCCCATTTTTTATGGGAAGCCTCACAAATATAGAATAAATGGTCCTTGATAACATAGAAAATTACATGTATGCCAAACATGTTCAAAAGTGTTCAAAGGACTTGGTTTCCAGAAAAAAAAAAGGAACATTTCAACATAACCTTGCTCAACAAACTAATGTGGAGAAGGCATAAAGAGAGAGAGACATTATGGGAATGTGCCCAACAGCCCTTCACTAAGAATCCCTAGAATCACTTAATAGTCTAATGGATCTCAAGTTTAAAACAATGTGAAAAAGAGATATGCTTGATTATACAGGACTTCATTTCTAGACAATGGAACATTTTAACATAACCTTGTGCAACAAACTAATGTGGATATGGCACACACACACACACACAACCAAAATATGGAAATAAAATCATGTGCCCAACATCCCTTCACAAAGCATCCCAGAATCACTCTTTAGTTTCTTATGAGTTTCTTGAGTTATGAAGAGAACTTCCCTTACTTCCCTTTCTTCTCCATCGCTTTCATCTGAAGAACTGTTGTCCTCCTTGGAGTAAAGACTCTTTTTCTTGTGGAATCTTTTCTTTTCTTCAAAGTGGCATTTCTTAGCATAGTGTCCTATTCTACCACAATTAAAGCATTGAAAAGGTAACTTACCTTTGTATTTGTCAGTGCCCCTCTTGAGCCTCCTTAATAAATATGCTTCTTCATATCATTCATCGCTTGATATTTCTTATACCATGTGTTATTTTTTCCTTATTTTAGTGGCTATAAAAGATGCTTCTTTGTTTGGCTGTCCAATTTCTGTATATGTTCTCATTTCATATGTTGTGGGGGTCACATGTAGTTCATCCATTGTCATTTTGGTCAAATCCCTAGTTTCTTCAATGGTCGATACATTAGCAACATATCTCAAAGGGAGTGATCTCAACATTTTCTGTAAAACCAAGGATTCTTTGACTTCTTCACCTAATCCTCTGATGGCATTGACAACTTCGTCTACTATGAATAAATAGGTTGCAATATCTTCTTTTTCATTCATTTTTAGATTTTCAAACTGTGCTTTGTGTCATTAAATCTTGACCTGCTTCACTTTTGAATCACCTTCATAAACATTTTGAATTTTATCCCAAACCTCTTTAGTTGTGCTACAACCCATCACCTTGCTAAAAATAGTTGGTGTCAATCCACTTATGATAACATGCATAGCCTTTGAATTACAACTCATTAATTTCTTCTCATATGGATCAATTGGAGTATTTTTCGGAACTTTATATCCATTGACAACTTAGAGCCATATATCCACTCGTAAAGTTGTCAAGTAAGTTTGTATTGTGTTTCTCCAGTATGCATAATTATTTCCATCAAATGGTGGAATCTCATTTGGAATGTTGCCTTGCATTTCTGCTCATGATCTTCCTTCCAGTGGTTAGATTGTTCTAAAGGTAACCTACTCTGATACCAATTGTTGATAATGAGAGGGGGGGTGAATCAATATAAATTATAATTTATCACCTTTTAAAAACTTTGACTTTTCAATCAAATAAATGCATTCCAATATATAGTAAAGAGGAGAAGAACAAATACACAGTGCACAATAGATTTACATGGAAATCCAAATGAAATAAAACCATGGAATTATTTTCTTATATAATAAGAAGATTACATTAATAGGAAGCTACAACTTCCAATATTCTCCAGCTCCAACTGGAAGGAGGCACCAACCTGAAGGAAGCTAAAACTCCCTAGATTCTTTTGTTCCAACTGGAAGGAGGCTCCAACCCCCTTTCCTTACCCCTTCCTTCCACCCTCAAATATGTATATGAAATAATCAACATGGCACTGTCATTGTCACTATCATTGATACATCTTCATCATCAAACTGGGTCCACATAGAGATCCTAGTTCCACATGGGTCCACATATAAAACCCAACAACCACATAAAAACCTATGCCAAGATATCCAAGGATACGCCTCAAATCATGTGCCAAAATATCCAAAATATGAGCCTCACGAACTGGGTCCACATATAAACCCCAACAACCTCACGGAAACATCATGACAACATCACAACTTCATAGCAGAGCATACGACAACATCACAACCTCATAGCATACCTTGAGAATAAGAAATACCTTAAGACAATCCCTTAGACTTATCTAGCACACTAGAAGACACCCAAAACACCTTGTGTGCACCTCAAACTTGATCTCTTGATTGGTTTCTCAAAAAATTTGAAATTCTATCCTATATTTATAGTAAATTTTCCCAAAAAAATTAGCTGAGTCGACCTCAATTTTTTGACTAGGTTGTTGGACAGAAAAATTCATATCTCCTCATTCCTAGGGAGTTAGAGGGGCTTCCATATATTGTTGGAAAGGTGTCAGAATAATATTTCCAACCATGTAACTAATTCTTCCATTTGATTTATTTATGTAGGGTAAAAATTCCATCAAAGATAAGGTATCCAAATTGACCACAAATAATACTTTCAACAATCTCCATCTTGCAATATTGATCTTGGACATCCATAGGCTTCTTCACTTGACTGTAGGGGATTCTTCAAAGTGTCTTCCTATGATAGCCATGCTTAAAGTTATGTCATAAGGGGACCACTTTGGAGCCTCTTTCAAGTAAACCCATAGGCTTCTTCATGTTGATCACCAATGACTGACTTTGACATCAATGACAACACCATTCAACACATATTTTACACTTGATAAAGGCTAGTCTATAGGGTTGCTTAGTGGAAATGGTGATGTGGTAATATTAGGTTGGAATTAAGAAATAGTAGCAAGTTAGGTTTTGTAACTATTTTATTTCTTGAATAGGTTAGGAAAATTGTATAAGCTTGAAACCATGAAAATTGTGAGGGGTGTACATAAGGGTAAGGGAAGTCGATTATGATTCAATATAGGAAACCACTAACTTGGAGTTTTGAAATGCATAGCTTAAACTATAATAATTATAATATTAGAACTAATTAATATATAAATTATCTCTTTTTTAATATAAAAACTTGTTTAAACATTGAAACTTTAAACATAAGTAGTCTTAATAAGCTTCCACTTTTTTATTCTCAAATAATTATTCTCTTTAGAAGTCTATTTGTCAATTCTCTTCGAGAGTCTCCTAAGTTATATATATATATATATATATATATATATATATATATATAATTAAATTTACATTTAATGAGATGTTTTATGTATTTCAAATAAATAATTGTATATATTGTCATTGGGAAAGTTAAATAATTGTATATATTGTCATTGGGAAAGTTTTTGTGATGTAATTGATTTATATACATAAATAATGTATAATTGAAAGGTAGATGCATTCTAAAAATTAGAAGAATGACTAAGATTGTAGGCTCGTCATGGGCAGATTTATTCTCTCCCTATTCGAAGGAAAATAGTTTTGATGTAATAGAATTTGTCTCAGATATTCTCTCCATTTTGGTGTCTATTATGTAGCTTTAATACATATTCCTTTAACCATGGTAATTTTGGTCCTCTGGTTACATATGTATTTTATTATATATCACTTTTTGTATTTTTTCAACATGGTATCGAAATTGTAAGTAGTTTGCACAATGTTTGAACTCCCCGACTGAATTCTCGTTCCCTAGTCTCCTTCATAATAAAAAAAAATCTTCAAAATTAGAGCTTAAAGATGGATATGAACATTCTTGCACAATCACAAAATGTGCTATGGTAATTTAATGGCCATAAGTTTAGCATTTGCAAACATGGGATGGAGATGTTATTGTTGGAAGTTTGACATTATGAATGGGAAATAGGTGAAGCCAACTGTTACACAAACAAATGAACTCACGAAGTGAGAGATAAAATATGGGAAGGCATAACCCTTGGAGATGTTATTGTTGGAAGTTTGACATTATGAATGGGAAATAGGTGAAGCCAACTGTTACACAAACAAATGAACTCACGAAGTGAGAGATAAAATATGGGAAGGCATAACCCTCCTCTATTTACTATTTAAGGGATAACATTGTTTCAATTGTAATTCAAGTGAATACCTCAAAGGATGCATGGGACAAGTTGGTAAGTAAAATTGAATTTTTGTTATATTTAGTTTTATGTCTTTACATATGTTTATTTATTTCTACAAATATTATTTGTATTCTTGTAATTGTGTAATAGATTTTTTCTCATGCTACTATTTATGCTTTGTTTTTTCAACAGGATATCAAATCCACGTGTTTTCATCTTGAGAGACCTATGAGTTTTGATCTTGTGAAAGTTCATAGTTTCGATCTTAAAATAGATGAGGATGTCCCTAAAATTTTTCTTGGACATGTGGAAAAATGAGGTGGATGACAAGAGGAAAAGGGAACCCTTCACTATTTTTAGTATTAATATGTATTGCCCCAACTAAATGAGATGAAATTACTAAATATATTGCTATCAAAATTAGCTTTTGGGGTTGAACTTGGATTTGAAACCTTTTTTTTCATATACTTCTTTGTTGGATGGTTGGGCCACAGTGCATCTTTAATACAATCTTGTAACAATTTCTATTAAAAAAAGGTTATATTTTAGGGTTACTCTAAAATTCTTTACAACATGCTTGGAGGTGCTTCATGCGATGTGGGGTGCATGGTGTATGAATGAATGTTGGTTGTATTGTGATGGACATGCACATTGGATTTGGCTTGCTCATTGATCGATTTTCCTTTTCTTGATGCTTGCGTGACATCCTTCCTTGGAGCGATGGAGACCTATGGATCTTGGTGACTTCTTCATGTAGTTGGCACATGGAGGGTGGTTGCTTTCTTAGGAGAATGAATTACCTCATAGGAGGAGTGTTTTACATCTTGGAGGAGGGTTTTGAGACCTAAATCGCATTGGGACACTTGGTTTCTTTCATGGAGGCTTATACTTGACTTTAGGAAACTTGGGTCAAGGACTAATGGTGTAGGTGAGGTGGACTTAGTGGGACATGTGGCTTAGGAGGTAGCATTGGATATTTGGTGACATAGTGGCAGGACCATGCAGTGATTCCAACACCTACATGGCCATGCTATGCCTTCAGAATGCACAATGGAATTCATTTCTTGAATATTTAACATAAATTTCATTTACTGTTATTTTAAGACAGAAATAGAAGAATTGGATTACAACCACAAGAACACAAACAAGCTATGAATCATTGTCTTGATCATTTATTTTAGAACACCTTTATTTACAATGTGGTTAATAGATACAATACATCATCGCTCGATACAGTCTTTTCACGATCCCATTCTATGTGGTGATCTGGACCACTTCAATCGACCTCCAATGAATCTAGATTCACTTCTTCACTAAAATTATCAACCCCTTCAACTCCTTTCTTCTCCCTTTTTATCCCAAATGCTTTTCTTGTCGATCTATTTCCATCCGCTGAGGAGATGAACAATCATGATTGTTTGTTGCCCAGTCATTTCCCAATTTGAATTTCATTCTGTCTTCTTTCACCGACGATTTTCACTTGGAATTTTGTCTTTCTGAGATGCATGGAGTGAAATTGTAGCATATTCCCTATAACATGGAGTTGCAGCATATTTCCTATAGTGTGGATTTGTAGCATATTTCATGTAACATGGAGTTGTAGCATAGGAGTCGCAACATTGTCATTCATCATTTGGGCACAAGTCGCGAAATTGTTATTTGTAACAAGGAGTCACAACATGAGTTGCAAAGTAGAGTTGCAGCCATATTTATTCATCCTAATTGAACTTGTACATAATTGAAATGTTTTTGGGTGATGCATATTGCTCAAAACCAAAGATGCTCATGCATCAGACACCCTTGGTAAGAAAAAAATGAGCTCCCAACTCATGTGGTTATTGTTCCAAAGGATGAAGTGTTTCATAGGCATATTAGTTCTTCTTTGGAAACCCACAATGCATCCTCAGACCCTTTGTTTTTTCACTTGACTAAATATTCTATATATTCCTTGTTGCAAGTTTTTCTACCAATCCTTGTGGCCAAAATTTCTTCCACTTCTTCAGCTTTCTTGACTGGTAATTGTTGTTTCCATCCATTCAGAGTACCTTCATTAGCACTTTTTTATCCTTCATGAAACTCATACAAATCAACAACATTGAATGTTGGAGATATATCGAACTTGTTTGGAAGTTCCAATTGATAATTATTATCATAAATTTTCTTCAAGATTATTCATGATCCTAATTTCTTATACTTAATTTTATTATAGGTGCCTCTGGGAAATCGTTCCTTTCTCAAGTGAGCCATGACTAACTCAACTTCTTTAAATATTTTCTACCTTCGTCACAAATATTTCCTCTGTTTATATTGGTTATTGTTTGTCTGTAGTTTCTACTTCACCTACTCATGAAGTTCCCACATACTATCTGCAAAATCACTTGCATTGGCACTCCTTTTATCTCCTAGATCTGGTATATCAACCAAATCTACCACCCATTTAGGTGGTCTGCCATAAACAATTTGAAATGGGCTCTTCCCTGTAGATATTTTCACTGAATCATTGTAAGTGAATTCATCTTGTACCAAAACTAAATCCCACTGACTAGGATTTTCACCACTCAAGATTCTCAATAAGTTTCCTAAACTTCAATTGACTACCTTGGTCTGCCTATCTGTTTGTGGATGATAGGCCAAACTGTATAGCAACTTAGAACCCAATTTTTCCAAAGTGTTCTCCAAAAGTGACCAAGAAATATTGTGTCTCGGTCTGAAGTAATACTCCTCGGTAGACCATGTAACTTTACCACTTCTCTAAAAAATAATGCAACTACTTCACTAGCATCACTCATCTTCTTAAATTCTACAAAATGTGTTATTTTTTAAAACCAATACTACCACCATCACATAATCATCTTCCTATGTGTCATGGGTAGTTCCAAAATAAAATCCATGTTTACATATTCCCATAGTCTTTCAGGTATTGACAATGGAGTGTAAATTCATGTATTTTGGCTTCTACCTTTGGCTAATTGACAAACTCTACAACCCTCAACACATTTTCTGACATCTTTTTAGATGATGGTAAAAAAGTATCATTCTTTCACGAATGTTTTGGTCTTTTCCATGCCACAATGTCCTCCTAAACTGCCAAAGTGCAACTCTCTAATGATATTCAACCTTAATGAACTATGTGGAATACACAACCGTTGGTTCTTAAACAATAATCCTTGTTGAATATAGTAATCCAAGAATGGTGTTTGTTCCATACTCCATGGTTCTTTGCATTCTTTCCAAGCCTCTGCAAATTCTGCATCATCTTCATACAACCCTTTCACACATTCCAAACTTACCACTGCAACTGACGTGGTGTTTAGAAATAATGTCTTCTAAATCAAGGCATCAACAACCTTGTTTGATTTCCCTAACCTATGTTTCAAAACAAACATATAACTTTGTAAAAATTCTACCCAGTTAGAATGCTTTTGATTCAATTTACCTTGGTTGTTAATGTACTACAATGCCTTGTGATCAGTAAACAAAACAAAATCCTTTGGAAGCAAGTAATGTCGCCACTTCTTCAAGGCATGGATGTTAGCATAAAATTCTTAATTATAAACAAAGTATTTCTTCCTTGCTTCATTCAAATTCTCACTGAAAAATGCTATCAGTCTACCTTCTTGGCTCAAAACTTCTCCAATTACTATCCCACTTGTATCACGGTCTACTTGAAATACCTTAATGAAATATGGAAGTGCCAACACTGGTTGTTTTGACACCTTTTTATTCAAGTCCTCAAATGAATTCAGTGTTGTTGTTGTCCACTGGAATGTTCCTTTCTTCATGCATTTAGTAAGAGGCGCACAAATATGACTAAAATTTCTAATGAACTTCCTATAGAAACTCGTCAGTCCGTGGAAACTTCGCACATCAAAAGTGCATTTAGGTGTCGGTTAATCCAAAATTTATTTTACCTTCTCGGAATCCATATTTAAACCTTCTTTGGAAACCAAAAAACCCAATTATACAATCTCCTTTTGAAAGAACATACACTTCTTTAGATTTATCAACAATGCATCCTCTTTGAATCATTGTAACACTTTATTCACATGCTCCAAATGTTCCTCTTTTCTCCTGCTGAAAATCAAAATGTCATCTAAGTATACGACAACAAATTTTCCCAAAAATGGTTTCAAAACTTCGTTCATCAACCTCATGAACGTACTAGGTGCATTAGTTAACCCAAATGGCATAACTAACCACTTGAACAACCCATCTTTTGTCTTGAACATTGTCTTCCATTCATCACCTTCCCTTATCCAAATTTTATGATAACCACTCTTCAAATCAATATTTGTGAAGTACTCAGTGCCACTTAAATAGTTCATAAGATCATCCATTCTTGGTAAAGGAAACCTCTACTTTGTGGTAATCTTATTAATGGCCCATGAATCTGTTCACATCTTCCACTCACCATTCTTTTTCGGTGTAAAAATTGTTGGTACTACACAAGGATTAAAACTTTCTCGAATTAATCCTATGTCAAGTAACTCTTGTACTTTCCTATTTACCTCTTCATTCTCTGTTGGAGTCATTTGATAAGGTGCTTTATTTGGAAAACTCGATCCTGGTATCAAGTCGATATGATGTGATATACTTCTCAATGGAGGTAACCCTATTGGTAAGTCATCTGCTACAATTTTCTTAAATTCTTTCAACAAGTGTTGAATCTCAGCTGATATAAAATCCCTTTTCTTAGTCTCTTGAATCCTTTTTGGCATTATGGCCAAAAAAAAACCACTATATTTAAGCTCTCTTAGAAACTCTTTAGAAGAACATAACATGATCCAGTTGTTATTGTTATGCACATTCTTGTTGTTACTATTGTCCATAACTTTTTTGTTATTGTTTTCCATACCCTTGTTACTGTTGTCGGCCATAACCTTTTCCAACATTGGTACCAACTTATAGTGTTGTCCATCCTTGAAAAATTCATATGAATTCTCTTTTCCATTGTGGAATACCTTTTTATCAAACATCCATGGTCTCCCAAGTAATACATGGCATGCATCTATCTCTATTACATCACTTAAAACTTATTCGTTGAAACTCCCAATGTGGAAATTCTATAAGCATTGCTCAGTCACTGTCACTTCTTGTCCTTTTTGCAACCATGAAACTCAGTATGGACTAGGATGTGGAATACTTTCAACTTCAATTTCTCCATTACTTCAGTGGATACCAAATTTTTTGTACTTTCTCCATCTATGACAAGATGACAACACTTATCCTGAAATTTACATTTAGTTTTGAACACTCCCTTTCAATGTTCAAGATCTTCTTCTTCCTTTGTCTCAAGCTTGAGTAATGCTCTTCTCAACATCAAGTTTTCTCCTTGTTCTTGTTGAATTACTTCCGCATTCCCACCAACAATCATTGTCTCATCATCCCAGGTGACTTTTGTCCTAGATTCATTTCCTCTCATTGTGTTTTGTCTCTCCGGACATTATAATTCTTTGTGACCCTCTACACCACATCTATAACATAAAATCACATACGTACCTCGGCCAAAACCTATGACTCTGATAACACTTCTTCCTCTTGTATTTTGATTGTTGGTTGCTTCATCCTCCTTCTCATTGTATTTAGTAGCATGTGTTCTACTTCTACCTCTAGTTCCTTTTCCCTTAAACTTATGGCGCAATATTTTGAAGGCAGCCTAATAGGATTCATCTACATTATGAAAGTAATGTGTACTCATCTCATCTTGAATCTGATACTTCATCCCATTCACATAAATTTACACTCTTTGATACTCTCGTTCTTTTATCCTTGATCTAGGTGACAGCTTGAAGAATTCTTCATTATATTCACGCATCAATTTCTCTTTCTACCTAAGATTTTGTACTTGTCTACACAAGTTCTATTGGTAGTCAACAAGTAAAAAATTATCTTTGATTTTACTAGCCATCTTCTTCCAAGTTTTAATCGTCTCTAATATATTATCTACTCTATCCTTCTGCAACATATCCCACCAAAGTGTAGCATGTCATTTCAACTTCGTAATGGAAAAAAGAACATGATTGGGATCTTGAACATTCTCATACTCGAAGTATCTTTCAAGCTCTCCTATCCCATATATAAGAGTTTCATCCATTATACTACCAGTATAGCACAAAAATTCAACCCTCGCGCTACCTCTATTACTCAATAAGGAAATCAAACATATTGCTCGGTCTCCTTCCTCGACATTTTGTTCAACTTCAATATCTTCCTCAAGTTTTGAATCAAACTCAGATTCTCTATTTCTTCTATTCTTCTTCTTAACTCTTCAAGTTCTCTATCCCTCACACCTCCTCGTGTTTCTCCTGCTCTTCGCGATGGCATCCTTATGAGTTGTCTTGCAGCCCTCACTCGGACCAACATTCACAAGACTTACCTCTAGGAACTATTCTCTCACAACTCAGGAACTGAACCCGCTCTGATACCACTTGACGCAGTAGCAGGAACCTGCAACAATTCTAACACCTACAGGACCATGATCTACCTTCAAAATGCACAAAGAAATTCATTTCTTAAACATTTAAAAGAAATTTCATTTACTGGTATTTTTAGACAGAAATAGGAGAATTTGATTACAACCACAAGCAAACGAAGAGGCTATGATTTTTTTCCTTGATCATTTATTTCAGAACTCTTTTGTTTACAATGTGTTTAATAGATACAATCCTTCATTGCATGATACAGTATCTTCTCGATCTCGTTCTTTGTGGTGATCTGGACCACTTCAATCAACCCCCAATAAATCTCAATTCACTTCTTCACTAAAATGATCAACCCCTTCATCTCCTTTCTTCTCCATTTTTATCCCCAATTCTTCTCTTGTCGATTTGTTTCCATCCGTCAAGGAGATGAACAACTATGATTGTTAGCTTCCCAGTTGTTTTCCAATTCAAAATTTGTTCCCTCTTCTTTCACCAATGATTTCCACTTGGTGTTTTATCTTCCTGAGACATGTGAAGTGGAATTGCAACATATTCCCTATAGCGTGGAGTTGCAACACATTTCCAGTAGTGTGGAGTTGCAAAGTATTTCATGTAGCATGGAGTTGTGATATGAAAATGTAACTTATTTGCAAGTTATAAAAGTGAATTAATTTTTTCTCAATACTCAACTAGCACTTAATGAACAATTAAGAATTGTGAAATTAAAGGGAAGAATATCATAAATAATAAAGAAGAGACAAAGACGAGGTTGATAACGAATTTCAACCCTCTTGGGCTATGTCTCTAGGTTTGCTTTCAATGAGTGATTGTTTTATTAATGATGTTCAAATGCTCATATTACATCAAAAATATCCCAACCTACATAAAATGTTGTCTCCAACTCTGCTACAAGTCTCTGGCACAATGGAAAAATCACCTCCACAACTTGACTGCCAAAACTAGGCCTAAAACCCACTTCTCCAAAGCATTTTATGCACGAAATACCTCTACATTTACAAAAATACCATAGCAATTATTTACAAAATGAACCATGCAATGCCATGGAAAAATGTCTTTGTTTATATAACAAAGGTTGATAATTCAAAATACATTCAATCCAATTTTTATGGTCGTTGAATATTTGATTAACCAAAT